>JAUJPO010085893.1:0-24357 GCA_032270745.1 Tiaropsis multicirrata | reverse complement strand
TTAATTTGGCGGTTTTTGGCATTTTGCGCCAATTGCGCCAAATTTTCTCCACGCCAAAATTTCTCCACTTAAGGTAAATAGACTATCTTAAAATTTGTGAAAAACAAAACATTTGAAACAAAACCCAACAGTAAATTTCGTTCTTCGTACGTAGTGCAATGTTTTGAAGAAGGGGTTTGATAAAATAAGGTTCTTACTCGATCAGTGATCGGTCTCCATCCGTTATTTTCAATGCGTTGATACCAATCTTCCGGTTGTTCGTTGTTCTCTATGTAGCCTAGAAATTTGTAATGATAGATAGTGTTGTTGGTAGAGGGATCACCTCACAATCGAAAGGTTGTAGGTTCGATGTCGGCCATCGTCCACTCTACGAATGAGTAGCGCAAAGCAGATAACTTTAGACGTAAGTCACTAGGTTCTGATGGCAGGTGTGGCGCCTCGCCTCAGTCTAAATCCAACCAGGTAGTAGAACGCGCTGCGAAGGAGGGGTATACTCCTACGAAGGGGGCTGCTACCGACACCTCTACGATTAACTTACTTATAACAGCAAAACTTCTTTGAAAGTGGAGAAGCAAAAGGCTAAGTTTGCTGATAGCAATAGAAACGAATTGAAAATAGAAAATCAGCAGCCTCGTATAGCCTCCTTGGTTCCACCGGGGCCGACTTGGTTCCAGTCCCTTAACCTTAGTCCTTTGATTCAGCAGGAGTATAACGAAGTTATTGACGCTTATAAACAAACCATGTTGTTAACCGACCTTTCAACTGAACATTATGAATGAATTTTCCAGGAATTTCTTTCTTCTTCGTGTAATCTCTTGGTGCAAACGAACAAACATCTGCAACGTTGATGTGTGAAAAAATCTTGTAATAAACGGTAGGTGGAAACTTCACCTGAAGTAACAAGGGAAAAAGAATTGACTTCAATAGCTCAGAGTCAATCTTATAGGTGAATAACCCAGTAACCTAGGATCTAATAGTTTTTGGAAGGTTTTCTTGGCATCCACATCCAGTCGAGTCGTCTCTATCTACTCTAAAGACCCGAATAATAGGGGGCCCTAATAAAAAGGGGGGTTCGAAAACAGTGAAAAGAAAATATTTACGAATAAGAATAAGCGTTTATTCGGTTCCTTAGAGTATGAACTGCAACATGGAATGAGCAAGAACCCCGTGGTATGTCGTGCTGTACACTTTTGAGAATATTTAACACTATTCTGAAATCTGTCCGTCTGTCTGTAACGCTAGGCCTGATCCCGATTATTTTAGCCTTGATGTCACGCGGAAAAACAACCGCGAATTTCGCAATTCAGGTTGTTATTCATTACATCAAAACAAAAAGAATTTACAAGAACTGAAAAATATAATACATCACATGAGAATTACTATCCAAAATTAACATAATCCCTAAATGTTCAAAGGCTTAAGGAGCCTGGAAATTATTTCACGCTGAAATTTGAATTTTCATAAAAGCCTTTTGCAGACTCATTGTAAATTGTGCTCTTGGTATGCGAGCCGTACTTTGTCGCGTTTTTTGGCTTCTAAGCTATTTGAAAAGGTCACTTTGGTTTTGAAACTGATCCATTAAACCACAGGTTCGTCAACCATTATGAATTGACAGAATAGCGTGACAACTTATCCCGTTACTTTACTATACATTGTATAAGTTATATTTCCACAAAGGTCCCACGGATAAATTTCTTAAATGTTATCTGATTGCATTTACTATACAACATGGACAATATTTTGCCAATTCCTGCAGTAGAGACGAATTCATTGAAAGCAGCACACGAGAAGTCGGAGAGAAACAAATAGGATGAATATTTCCGTAGTTTTAGTCATTTTGTTTTTGCTCGTGCAACAATGTCATGCATTGAATTACAACGATGAAGTAGCACAAGCATATTGTTCAAGTCGCATTCAAAGTCCAGGATGGGTGTTCGCTATCCGAAGAAACTGTGGAGGTATTCTTTATTCTCTGTACATCGGAATCATTGGTCTGTAAATTACGGAATCATTGGTCTGTAAATTACGGAATCGTTGGTCTGTAAATTACGCGTATAACAGGTGGCCGAATCAAAGCATAAATTTTAGTTTATCAAGACTTCTTACGCCAGTTCCCAGAGTGTAAGTTCCAAACTTAACCTTTATCCACCGCTATATTTTTTCATCAGTTTTAAGCTTCAAAGGCAGATTGTGGTCACAGTGATAAGATTCAGGCATTTTGGCTGAAAAGCTAGTGACTTCGAGCTATAGTCAATAGACCGGGTAGTAAATCTTTTTAGTAGGAACTGTACCCATAAAGTAAAGCAGTTCATACATACAAACACACCTTGCAAAACCAGTCACAGGTGGCGTTTTAAAAGTCCTAAAACTCGCTTGTTTTAGGAGAGGTACCAACATGCGAGATAATGTGTCAAAATATGAAACCTGTTGCTATGACATCCATCAGCAATCAAAGAGAAAAGTAAGTGATACTTGTTTCAAATTATGTATTTCAGGATCAAAGGTTAATCATCAAAGACTTTTCAAAGAGTTTCCAAGCGGGAATATTTCATGTGTGCAAAAGTTTGTTAATTCTCCCACATTTTGGTTGACCAAAGTTTTACACTCACTTTACTCAATCTGTTTCTTAAAGTATTTCAAAATTTCCACGATAACCGGATAAGTCCATTAGGGTCCAGACCAAATGAAATATTAAAGACAACTCCGGTTTTTCAAGCGGGAATATGCCGTGTGTCCAAAAAGAGGTCGTCGATTCTTCCGCAATAGCACCTTCGTAAGACCCCTGAGCCCATAGGGTGGGGTCGTGGCATCCTAAATTCAAAACGCCCACGGGTGGAGGAAGAGACGAGAGGTATTCAGCGAGTACTGACTATTGAAATTTCGACGATTTTTTTATTTTTAAGTTTCGCTTGTTTTGACGCTATCAAGACCCGTAAGAACAGACAAAGAGGGAGCAATATAAAAATGGTCACGTATGGATACGGTAAAGAAAGTGGATGCTCATGGTCAGCTGACCATTGTGGACCAAATTATTGTTGTTGTAAAGCTTTTTAAACCTTTCAACCATTTGAAATGACAAGTAAAATTTCCATCAAATTTGTTATTTTTATAGGGTTAGTTTTCTGTGTTTAATGTAAATCTTTATTTATGATACGGTGTTGGGGGAGTACAAAATGAAAGAACAAAGAATCCAACATTGAAAAGTCCGTCAATTTATAGCGTGCCGGAAATGCCTCCGGAATTATTTAATTGTTAGTAGGCAATGAACCTCCGTGCGTTTTAGTTTTATTATAATATAATTCGTTTTTTTTTGTAGCTTAAAGGTTTTTTTCTTTATTTCCTTTACAATTTTGCCTGTGACCCCAATTTTTAGCCCATAAGAAATTTTACTTGTCCTGATTCGGGTACGAATATATAGGGGATATTGCTCAAAACTTTTGGGAAACTGTTATCACGGATAGTAAGGACTAATTTGTATGACGTCATAAAACTTACAGAAGGATCGCGGTTTTGGTAAAAAGCAATGGCATTATTCAACTTCAGATACAACAAAATGATTAGTGTTTTAGATTAGAGATAAGCAACACGAAAGCTCATGGCTTTTTCAAAAAAACCACACTGACTCGGCCATTACGTTTGCCACAATTTCTTAATAAACTGCCAAAGAAACGTCAAAAAGGACAAATTTTAAAATATTTGTTCTGTTTATTACATTATATTTCAGTTTATAAAAAATATTATTTAAAAATTCTCCATGTATTTAATCACGTTCACGGAAGCTGATGTAGACTTCTTTGAACTTGTCAAAACCAGCCAACACACCAGCACCGGCAACACCACGAAGAACGTTAGCACCTGCACCTTTGAACAAAGAAGCGACACCTTCGCTCTTGATGACTTGCTTGGTACAATCAATTGATCCCTTGTATTTGACGGCAGTTCCGGAGGTCATCATCATACGACGACGGATGGTATCCACCGGGTAGGAGATAATACCGGAGACGACAGTGACACCATAACCCAGCATGAAAGATGCACCAAGTGAGGCGTCATCACCAAGAAGCATTGGTTTCAAAGTATCATAAAAACCAAAGTAGCATCCACGGTAAGCAACGATACCGACACAGGAGATAACAAAACCACGGTACAGACCTTGGACACCATCAGATTTTAGTGTCTTGGAGTAGACATCAATCAATCCATTGTATTGGCGCTCGCCACCTTTAGCTGATTTCAAATCGTTAGCTAATTTGGTTCTGGCGTAATCCAGGGAGTAAACGAAACAAAGGGACATTGCCCCGGCAAGACCACCAGACGCAATGTTCTTGGAGAAATTGACCACGTATCCATCATCTTTGCTTTGTTTGAAAAGAACTTTGATTTTATCCTTGAAAGCGAAATTCAAAGCTTGCGTTGGGAAGTAACGGATACAATTAGCCAAATTTCCACGCCAGAATGGATACAAACCTAGAACAGAAAAAGAAAGTCAAATTTTAAATCATTAAATCGAGAAACAGCCAAGTCTGAGCCAAAGTTGAGTTTAAAAACTATCTTAGTAGAGGAAAAATTAACATCAGTAAGGTTATCTATATGGTCTCTCTTAAAGCTATTTTTTCCAAATAAAAAAGTCGTCGATTCTGTCATGTCATCCGCAAAAATCACTGTAACAGACCCTTAAATTCAGTCTTTTTGTATTGAATTTGCTTGAAGGTAACCGTCAAAAGAGTAACTTTCCAAAGGAGGTTAGAACTCCAATCACTGCAATCTCACTCATCATGCAATCATTGGTTTGACGATCAAAGTGATCAAAGCTACTCACTCGTAGTAGTTTACTGGTTTTGAAATATAATTGAAAAAAAAACTGAACTTGTTCCTTGACCGTGTACGAGAATTAAAAATATTGAAACTAATTAATATCCATACCTTCTGATTGGAAAGTTTTCATTGTGCAATCGATGACACCCTTGTACGGTTCTTTCAATGTTCCTTGTTTTATCATTTCACCTTGATTTTGAACCAGCAATTTTACCCGCTCAATGGGTGCAGCGGTGGTTTTGGATACGGCAGCAGCAACGCCGCTAAGCATAAAGTTTTCAGCGAATCCTAATTTTTGTCCTGTCATATTTGTATGTGTTGAAGTTTCGCTTGTTTGATTTTGTGTAAACGTACCACTGATGTTCTTGTTATCGTTGTCTGAACTGAAAGCTGACCAAAAACTTCGTTGATAAATCAAAAATGAAGACCTTGCGATGTTCTGACGTCAATTATTTCTTCGATATACAGAATCGGAATGACTTCAATTCTATTTTTAAACTTGGTAGTTTTTTTTAGACTTGCGCATTTTAATTCAAATGACCGCAAATTCGGGAGCAAATTTACTTTCAGCGTACGAACATGTTTATTTTCCACAAGCATCGTAGCAAGCCGACGGATGGCTTTTCCACATTCACGACAACATCCACCAGTATTGGCGTTTCTTTTCGTTTACATTTAGCTCGTAACAGCGTCGAGGTGACATACCTTTTAGTCCAATGGCCAGCTGGGATGACCTTGACATCGAGAACATATGGGTTTTTATTTCATTTCCTGTAAGTATGGTTAGTTTAGAGTCAGAAAAGCCAAACTTGCCCTTCTCAAGTGTTGGGGAACATTTTTTTATACGCTTTTAGAAATGTGGCATGTCAAATGTAAAATATGCAAAACAAATTATTGAAAAATTGTCTTAACCTATTAAAGTTTATGCTTGTTTGAAAGTTAATTTTATGTACAATGCGAAAATGTTAGTCCCGTGTCTTTCCGTATATATAAATTCCTAAATATTCTAGAAAAGGAAAGATATATTGAAAAATTATACTTTTGAACACATATCTTGTTGAAGGAGATAATTCTTAACAACGCCTGAACGGATTGTCGTCGGCTGCCACCGGCAATCTACCCCATTATTGGACAGACTTTCTGAGTGTTCAATTTTAGCGTCTTCTTCAACCAATCCAAGATCTTTGGTTTTCACATTTTTTACATCCACAAAATTCAGAGCATTAAACTTTTGCTTTAACACAAGCACACCTTTTTGTTCTACATTGAGAAGATGCGCAATTGTAACGGGTCATCTTTAACACTTCTTCGGGTGTCACTTCATCACATTTTGGTTGTTGGTGTTCATACTCCCCGTCATCCCGTTTCTCCCAACCGTAATCGCAAGGATCGAAGTCTGGTGGATATCCAGTGACACAACTTTTCCACATATTTGCGACAAAGTGTGCTCTCTTGATTTTTCAGTCAAGAGATTCATCTGTTGGTGGTAGATTTTTAAGTGAAGGTGGCTTTGCCGACTTCTTTGAACCGTCGGTCATACTCACCCAAATGCTCCTTGTCTTCTTAGAAGAAGACTCGTTGACCTGGCCATAGCATTTGGCTACAAACTGCTTTCCTTCTCGGATTACTGAATCTATTGGAGAGTTAACATCACCCATACATGGAAGAGGAACCTTTTCGATAGCCGTCAGCGCTTTTCCTTTACCAATATTGAAAAGCATTGGAACTGTATCACATCCTGATAGTGCATGTAGGGCGATCAAATACAGAACTGACTGATTGGTTGATATTGATGATCTTGTTCTCATTTGTAAATGGACTCATCTAAATTTAAGCTGACACCTTTTCCTTTCATCATTGATACAATCCACTTGTTGTGGTATCATATAATGCGCTTCGTCGTAGAGGTAAGTCAAATCTTGTCGTCTGATGTGAACACCTTTGTAAATGCTGGAAAGATTCAATCATTAGCCCATTCAATGAAGTGTTCATTTTTTGATGTAACAATAAAGCGTTTGTTAGATGGTACCTTCTGGAATCGTTTGCACAGCTCTTCTGACATGACTTCAATAAGATTTTCCTTTGTTGAGGCTGACGACAAGCACATTTCTTTAGGTGGTAGATCAATGCCCAAAATTAAGTTAATGGGTTCTTCGGAAGCAGCCCATTCTTGCTTTGATGCTTCCAGCTTTATACCGATCGAAGATTAGGTAGATATCGGATGGACTGAGGGGGATACCTTTTAAAGATAGTGCTTGTCAACTTTATCCTTATCAACATTATCCTTCACTGAATCAGTCGTTGATCAATAGATGTGGTGCATCATTCCCCCTCCCCCTCCGTTTGATTCCACGAGAGCTTCCTTCAGCTTTCAATTAACTTTTTCATCAGGATTGATTTGCATTATGGATGATACCTGGCTTCTCCAGATTCTTTGAATAGCAATGTTGGGATAGATGCAAGCTCGTAGTCAAAAAAGTTCTTCCAATTTCATCTGCTTTGTGCCAAGAAGGAAAATAACACGAGAGAAAATAACATCTGTGTTGTACCCATCTTTTTTATTTTTCTTCTTGGATTGCTTATCTTTGGCAGACTGCATCTCAATTTAATCTTCATACTGAGGGTGTTTCTGAATGCGTCTGGGAGTTCAGCTTTCAAGACTGCTATCTGCTCTTCACCAATTTTCTGAGCCTTGTTGACATTCATAGACGAGTCTGATTCTGTAAATATGTTAACGAGTGTATTTGATGCATAAGTTTCAATCTGGAGTGGATGGATATGCATTTCTCCAAAGCTTTTCTAATTTTCATGCGTTCATTGCAGTTTGTCTGATCTAATCCTTTCATTGTCCTCCTCCTTGTGTTTGAAAATCTTCGTTTGTTTTGCTTTCCTTAGGTTTTTAAGCTCCGTCAACACCTCTTCACATATGTGACACAAATCATTCCGGATGGTCCTACTTCCATATAAGTTGATTCAATTGCCATGTTGCTCCATATTCTATTTAAAAGTCCATCCTTAAGTCTGATCACGTGTTCTCCATTCATGAACTTTTCCAGAAAGGTGTTCTGCATCTTCCATTGATCTCAGGTAGATGATCCCATCACGAGCATAATTCCAGTGACCAGTTGCAAAAAAGTAAGGAATCATCTGTTGAAAGCAAAGTAAATGTAATCTAAATTCTCCTTGTTCTACATGAACATACTTCATTATCAGAAACATTGGATTGATCAGATTCTTAATACAGTGCTCTGCTAGCAGACTCTTATCTTCCAGATTTTTCAAAGACTTGACCATATCTTCTTGGGTTGTGTTCTCATCAATCTAGCCTCTTAGAAGTTAAAAAGCGGCAATACGAAGGTCTCGAACATCCATTTGGTATTTTTTGCCAATCAGCAGCATTCTCTCAAATCCTGCAAAAGCTGGACTTCATTAACTTATCCAGCCCACTATTCTTCATCGACTTTCCAATTGATCCGACAAAGCTCATTAGCCAGTGCATCATAGAGTCCTTGAAGGTCTTGCCCCCCATACCTAAAATCAAAATTCCCCCTCATTTTTCCCCACCCATTGGACTATATGCTAGTACAAAAAAATCACCTTGACCTTGAGCCTATTTGTAGTCTTGCTTCATTGAAACTTGAAAATTAATTTTTTGGGAGCAAATCAAAAACAAGGCAAAAGCAGTTATCTAATGTCTACCATGAACACAAATCAGAACAAACCAAAAATCTAATGTTTATTGCATGCATATATTTTCATACATCAGATACATTAAAACATAACTATTCTAATAAAGCCTCTACCTCTAAAATAAAAACTTCCAAAAACAAACCAACATCCAAACCTCATACAATCAAAGTGAGAGACAGTTCTTCTGTCCACTTAATCCGCCATTTTGAGCTATAATGGAAAGAGCGCGATATCTATAACAACAACAACTTATATAGGGCGTGGTTTTTGCAAAAACAGGTGCGGAACGACATACAAACCCATAGATAGTTGTTTTTGAAAGGCCCGTTCGCTAACGCTGGGCCAAAAAGTTAGTTGCGAGAAAAAAAAGTTGGTTGTGAAAAAAAAAGTTAGTCGCGAAAAAAAAGTTGGTAATAAAAAGTAATTTGGCACGCCATACACAACGATGAAGTAGTATTCATATGGGAATGCTCTATTTAACAAAGGAAGTCTTTCAGAGTTGAATAGAAGTTTTTTATTTGAATAAAACTATGCACTCTGTCGCAAGTACTAAAAAAGAAAAAATCCCTTTATCTCGAACTTTCACCATCACCTCGAACTTTTAACGTCAACTGTATTTATCAAAACTGTGAAGACAGTCTCTTTTTCTTCTTTCGACGGATGGCAATAATGATGGATTTGATATGTTTTTACAGTCGATAAACATTGTTTATCATGAATAGAAACAGAACGGTTGTACTCTTCGTTTTTTTGGAAAAAATGGCGAAATTACAATAAAATTTCAAAATAACGAAAATTCAACCAAATTTCACCCAAACATGATGCCACATGGCAAAATCCGGTTTTCTGATGAAAATTCAAACGACACAAATCAATGTACGGAACAATGAGAAACGAATTTACGTTTGCAGTTAAGTTTAGAATATCTTACAAACTTCTTGTTTCCCTAACAGGCTTCTGTTGAAAAGATTTGTCTGATCGTCATTGTATACACCTTTTATCACATTGTATATTTTTTAAAGGTTTTCAAATCACATCAAAATTTATATATTTATGATTGTACTACAGAGAGGAACCAATACTGAAAATTTGAGCTCAAAAGCTCTTTTCTATTATTGTATATGGCCATGTTTGTTCACGGTCAAATGTCTCATAAAAATCGAAACATACAGCCCGGCCTCGTTTTCATTTAATTCTATTGTTTAAAAAGAAAATTTAAATTTAAATCAAAATAACTCAAAAACGGAAGAGCTTTTTAGATAATTATTTTTCATTTGTTTTGTATTCGTTTACAGATTTTTATCATACCTAAATGAAACACCCAAACATTGCAAGAAAAAAGTCGGAAGTTTCAAAAAACATCTCGGGAAAGGTGTATTGAGTCTTACATTTTTTTCAAAGTGATTGTTTTACCGTAGTTTTCAGAAAAAGAATTTTGCGAAGGGAGCCCAAGAAGCATCATCATCATCAAGATTTTGACATCAATGTACGAGTTGCCAGATTCAGCGACAATGGTCTTTCCAACATGACATAAGTACCCTGTTATGTCATATCAGATAATAAAATAATTCGAAAAACAACTTCACCACCCCACCGCAATAAACATCCTTGTCTCACTTATATAGACTAGTAACTAGCCGTTGTATTTACGCTCACTACGTTCGCTGAATACAAACCTTTAAATGCAATAAAAAAAATTTTTAGCAAAGATTTTTCCAGCAATTTTCTACCAAAGATGGTACTTTAGTCTCATGCAAAAAATTAGAACATTTTAATAATAAAAACCTCATTTTTGGGCTATTATTTGCCAAAATCTGCCGCGAAAATCTTTTTCCTCAAAAATTGGGCTCCATCGCATTAGGGATTATCCAAAATATCAACTTGTGTAAAAAATCAGAAGAAACTTATGAACCAATTTCGATGAAATCCCCAAAAACCTCTTTTTCAGGCCGTTCTTTTTGCCAAAATCGGCCGCGAAAGAATTATCCTCCTGTTCATTGACATTAGAGGGTTTATTCACATCTTTGTGCAAAAAAAAAGAAAAATTGTATGAACCAACCTCGAGAAAAGCTGGCAACTAACGAACGAATACGAAAGAACGAACACGAATAGGACCTCCAGGTAGGTCCAATAAAACTTAACAGAATAACTTAATATTTTTGCGCAGTTTGATTAAAACAGCCAGAACTGCCGGATTCAGTTCCCGCCAAAATTTGTTATTTTAAGACGTGTTTTTGTAATAGCAAGGTTACGCAAGAGGGTTTTTAGGATGTTAGACGCGTGTATGTCGGTCTGTACATAGATTTTTGTTTACAAGTTTTGTTTAGACGAACTATGTACAGGCCGACACACACGCGTCTAACGTCCTAAATATTATCTTGCGTAACCTCGCTAATATTACCTCAATTAGATTTTGCAGAATATTAAATCAGATTATTGCCATCGGCTTCAGAACCTTGTGGACAGGTCATAGTAGATTCTTTGTAGACATCTCACTCCAAAGGCGTATTGATTATTTCGTCCTTCTCAAGATCTTGTGGTATGAATGTAGATTTTTTAACTCTTTGTTTGTATATTGTCTTTTTTTTGTTTTTAGCTGAAAAAAATAACACAGAGATAACCTGGGAGCGTGGGGTGGTAGGCATGAAGTATGCAAAATTATGATAATATTTTGCATATAAAAAGATTTTATACGACACGTGCGTACCAAAGTTTGATAGTCTAAATGAACGAGTGTTTGTGTATGAATAAAAAAACAGAGAAAAAAACGTTAAATTCTTAAAACATAAAATCATGGTCGGATGTATTTATACAAATAATATGGGACTAAAATAACTTCAAAAAAACCAACAAAATTAAGATATTTACAAAAAAAATATTGCTCAAGTTTTGAATCAAGAAACATAAAGGATGCGGTAAAAATGTTGAAAAGCAAACTGTTAATTCAAGTTTTTTTTTAATATAACTAAATTTTACTCAACAAAACAAAAAAGGTTCAGACGTAATCAGTCGAAACCAATCGAACATCAGTCGAAACCAATCGAACATCAGTCGAAACCAATCCGTTCGATTCCGTTCGATTAAATTTGATCAAAAAATTATTATCATTATGTACAAGAAAATCACATATAAAAAAATCAATCTCTGTATAATCATGGCAACTATAGGAGTGCAAAAATGCTTTTCGCTGTTAACCTAGGTGTCTTTTGAGTGTCGTTGTTGTTACTCTTTTGTCGTTTGCGAGGTGGAGCCATTTTATCGTCAGATGTTGAATTCTAAACGACCAATTAAAGTATAAGGATGATGCATACATTAGAAACATAGATTCTAACATCTCGTCTATTTCTGGGAGGGGTTCTGGGATTTTCAAAAACCAACCGTAAGAGGGAGACAGGGTTTCGAAATCTTCAATATCATAATATGGGGTTTGCCCTTTAAAAAGGGGGGGGGGGGGGTTGTAAGGTAAAGGGGTTGTCTTCCAGATGGGCTACTTATTAAATTATTAAAATACTTTTCATGTTTTACAACATTTTTGACTGTGGCGCAACTCAGTTTATCAGTTACTATTTCTGACAATACTTTGAATTTGAACAGACTCCCAGAGGTCAGTTTTCATCGCAAGAATTGTAGTACGTAGTACAAGTAACTGGTTCAAAGGGAGGAAACTATAAACACATGAAAAATAAGGTTTAGTTGTGATTTATTTGACCAAGGAAAAATAAAAGGAAAAATAAAGAACGAACAAACGAACGAACGAACGAACGAATTGAAACATACCTTTTTCGTTTTCTTCGATTCTTCGAGCGCTTGGAAAACAAACGAATTGGCTTTCTTAGCAATCGACTTTGGCATGTTTGGTAATGATAAATTCTTTTGAAATTTTTGTGATTTTTTATTTTGAAGGAACGAACCCTGAAATGAGAATGAAATGAACTTGATACTTAAAATGATAAATCTATAGGCAAGCCTTACACCAAGGTTTTTTTATACCTTATTTTTACCTTATCGGATAAAAAAATGTCGGACAAAAAAATGTCGGACAAAAGTGACGAAATCTTTTGGAGGTGACTAAAATTATGTCCGACGAATAATTAAGTCCGACGAAATATTTTGGCCGACGAAAATTTTTGTCCAAAATTAAAATTTTGCTAAAAGCTTGCTTATGCAACTATATAAGTAATGTGTAACAAAACGAAAAACTATTACCTGAAGCGAAAATTATGGGAAAAATAGACAATATTATTTTCAAAACATATCTTAGCATGTATTTTTTCCGTTTTTTCCGTTTTTAATACAAAATGTTTAGATTTGGACAAATTTTTTCGTTGAACTAAATTTTTCGTCGGACGAAAGTAACGAAATGTTTTGGAGGTGATTTAGTCCGACGAAAAAAAAGTCTGACATTTTTTTTGTCCTATAAGATAGCTTAAAATAAATGTATGAGATCTAAATCTACTTGTAAAAGTACCACCGTCCGAAACGTATTATTAGCGAGGTTTTCAGTACCCGGAAATAAATCACTACGACAGACGGGTCTACTCTGAGTTCTGCTCCAAATAGGCTAGTGCGGATAAGAAGGAAGACTTGAATAAATATCTCAGGTGGAAATTTTCTTCCTAGAACTGTAAAAGACCCGTTTGTTGTCGTGATTTATATTCGGTTACTTAACCTTACTAATATCGAAAGATGTAGGAAGAGATTTTTTTTTAAAGTTGGGTTACTTACAGATCTTCGAAGCGGTGCCCGCTGGGTAATTTCTCCAACTGGAATAGGTTGACTTGAAGAAACATGTTTTTCCCCTAAAATAACGGACGAAGCACATGAAATTGAACCGAGAAAAAGCAAAGGAATCAACTTTAAGAAAATCTTCCTCAATGGTTAGGCAGAAGAAAAATTCTACAATGCAATAAAACAATCTAATATAAAACTCGTGGTATGGATTTTATCAAAGAGAAAAACTCTCATTACTAGATACGACCATTGGAAAGTGCAAGTTTATACAAATTTATAGATAAAATTTAGCTAATTTCGGGCCATGTTAGCCGTAACGTTGTGATTCTTTTCACAATTTGAAATAATCAGATTCTAAAAAAGATATTTACGTACCAGTTGCTTGAATTTTGTCGAGTATCATTTGACTATTTTCATCAATCTCTATCTCTTTATTCTTTTCCTCCTAGAAATAAAACAGAGTTAAATGAATTGATTGTCATTTTGTTTATACGAAAATTCGAACATGTTACTAGCCCTATGAAATACACGCTTGCAAGCATATTGAGACCAAGATTGAATCCTTTAAAACAATAGATTTATTGTTTCACAACAAAAGATGATTAATAATATCGGCAAGCCCAGCCCTCAAATTTTGATATGCTTTCGTCTAAAGCAAAAAAATAGAGGGTATTATTTGGTTTAGAGAAAAGATACGTTTTGATTATAAAGCAGGTAAACAAATATAGAAATCAATTATAATCATTATTATATACCTGTAGGCAAAAACTGCGATTGAATAATTATCGATATCCCACCCCTATTATTCAATGCTAAAACTTTTTTTCGATTTTTTTGATATTTTTATTGTCTCGATTTCAGTTTCAGATTTCTTGTTGATTGTTTGACGGATTGTTTTGGTTAAGCGTTATTTTTACCTACCTATATTAGGGTTTTGTTTTCAAAATAATGTTGAAGTTGTGTTTTGAATTCATTTTCTTATGGTTATACACTATTTTGAGACCAATTTGAGACCAAAAATAGGTAAAACCTCAATTTAAGTTAAGGTATATAATAAATTATATATTCAATAGGCATAACTATTAGTTATTGGATTTATTAAACCTCGGTTTAATAAATCTCAATAACCAATGCTAGCCTATTGAATATCTGCTTAATATATATATTAAATCAATTACAACTGGCGAACACAAAAGAAATTAAGAGATGGAATTTTCAGGCGAAACTAAAAAAAAAAAACAGAATATAAATTTTATTTTTCACCTCTTCGACTTCCAAAAGAAACTTATTTCGTTCGACCAATTCTAGATTTCGTTCTTTCATTTCGGAATAATTATCCGCCTCGTCAACTTCGTTATTCAAACGATTGCTGTCGTTGAAATTGTCGGCGACATTTCGCCACCGAAAGTTGCGTTTTCGTTTCTCGCCACCACCGAATTCATCTTCGAGGTAGAGTTCTTGCAGTAGACGCATCTCGTGTTTATCCTGGTCGTTCATCTTCTTTCTAAATTATGACATCAAAAAAATATCGGTAAATTTGGTTGCTTCAGGGTAACTTATGTGGGTTTATTTTAGACACAATTCAGGTATCCGCTATATTACTAATCGAAAAAAGCGTTTTAACAGGGTTACCAGCAGTTCAATTATTGACTTTTATTTTGCCTGATATTTGGCTAAATGAGTATTCTATATTTTTCTCTGACCTGTTGAACACAATATTGAAGTCAATAGTGCATTTTTCATTAATTGGGAGGGCCCATTATTTTGAAAAATGGACATTCTTACATTAAGCTAAAACAACCCTTCTGATTATGAACTTTTCTCTTGGGAAGCATTTTTTCAAAAATGTTCCAGGTTTTTCAAAAAAGCAAACATTCCAGATTTTCCTTGACCGGTTATTTCAAGTTATCATCTACGAACGACCAGTTCACTACTGTGTTTCATAAACCATATTTCTCATTCCAACTTGTGAATCCGATCACATAGCGAGTAATAATTATCTAAATGTTTTTTTGTAATATCATCATCACCAGAAAATAAAATGAAAATTCTAAACTTACTGGTGTATTTTATGGAGTTGTTTCTTCAATTTCTCCTCATCAGGAAGATTCTCATCAATGTCCGAGTCAACTTCGTACTCGTCATATTCGCTCCCCAAATCCTCATCGTCCGATCCAACATCACTTCCTGAAAGTTCGGCTTCATCTTCATAAAATGCTTTCTTCTTCCATTTTTTCTTCTTTTGTAGGCTAGGAAGAAAGAGAAAAAAACTATATGAAAAAGGTAAACAAAGGGTATTTTTATTCATTTCTTCGACAACTTTCCAGGGGTACACGAGATTTTTGAAGAAAGACAAGGAGAACACTCTGTTTTGTTTAGTTTTGGAACTAATTCTTACGCGAGCTTAATGTCGGTTAAAATTGCAATGCAATTTTCGGAGGTTAAACTTATTTCTACAGTACGAATTTATGTAATTCAAACTCACTTTTGCGATTCTTCTAGATGCATATTCCACTCTTTCAGTTCTTCATTTTCTTTTTCATCTTCCTCCTCTTCGTTATATTCTAACTCGTTTTCGTCTCCTTCTATTCCCTGGTCTATTACTTCATCGTCCGAACCATTTTCATCGTTCTCTGAGACGTTATTTCCATTATTTTCTTCATCGTTATCTCCACCATCCTCATTATCTCCACCATTCTCATTATCTCTCCCATTCTCATTATCTCTACCATCATCATTATCTTCACCATTAATTTCTAATTCATTATTATCTACATTATTCTCAAAGTCATTATCTCCACAATCTTTTTCGATTTCTTTGCTTTCTATGTTGTCTTTAATTTCATTATCTTCAATCAAGGATTCTTTTTCACCAGAAAGTTTGTCATTTTCTTCATCTGAATCTTCCCTGTTTTCCAAAACTTTCTTTTTATTATCGTATTTTGTCTCAATATTGCTGCTGTAATGCTCATTGACAACACTCTCATTTGAGATATTAGTTTCATTATCAATGTCCTTCTTTCTATCGATTTTAACCTGGCTTTTCTCATTGAATGATGATGATGATGATGATGATGCAAAGTTGAATTGGGATTGAGATTGACCTGAAATTATAACAAATAAAATGCCATTTTGAAATGGGATGTTCCCTAAATATTTGTGCAGGCAGATGGAAGATATAGTTGTCAGGGGCGGGCATCATCAAATAGCTGGTAACCTTGTGATGTCCAGGGGTAAAATTAACGCTTTTCCGTGGGTCAAAAAATGTAAAATGTCTGGGGGTAAATAATGAGAAAAAGCTAATATCCTCTACCCCATTATGAATAGCTTTAGGTAAATCAATAAATTTTGTTGTAATATTACAGATTGTGTACAGTAGACTTTCTTGATTATGGATTGTTACCCTACATTATCTTATTCTCCCCTTTAAAAAAGAAGGCCCTGGCTACTAATTCCCTTTTTCGCAAATCTAGAAAACAAAAATTGACCGCAACACTAAAACAAAATCCTTAAAATTGTTTATCGTGTACCTTTTTCTTGAGTCTGGCTTGCTCCTTCGTTGCTTTGTTGAAAGGTGAAATGAGAGAAAGAATTGTTTGCATTTTCGTCTTGAAAGTCAAGAGAGCTTTGATGTTGTTGTTGTTGGTGGTGGTGATCACCAGAGCCTTTCGAAGATGACATGGTCGTTGGGATACTGTTTGAGTCGTCAAATTTACCAGAACACAAACCCAGCATTTGTGTCATGGAGAAGGAGTTGTTAGAAGTGGTGTCATCGTTGCTTTTGTTTCCAAAGAGTTTGGGATGTTCTTCCTTTGGTTTCTCAAATTTGTCTTTCTTGTCTTTCTTTATGAATCTGTAAAATTGAATGTCAAATCATGTTTATTTAGCATGACATTTTTTCTTGTGGCTGAGAAAAAGAGCTTTTTAAATTTAACAAAAAAAAATTAAAATGTTGGAATTTTCCAAAAATGTCGCCTAGAGTAATTTTGAGTAGTTTTTAAATCAACTGAAATAAACATACATACCCTTGTGAATCTAAAAGTGATTGAGAATATTGTGTTTCTTCATCCAATGATAAATGGAAATTTGGTCCCAGTTCATTTTCACTTTCTTCATCAGAGTCTTGGCGTAATGACACTCGGCTGTCATCCTTGTAAAGGTCCTAAACAAAACAAAGACATATTTTCTTATTTAAAACCTTGTCTGATTTCTTACAGTTTGACAAACTTTTAATCAGCAAAATTAAAAAAGAATTCTAGTTAAAATTCATAATTAAATGTTCGAGATTTCTGTATTTACCAATGTTCTTTTACACTCAAAGATATATGATTCAATCAAATTCTACCATAAAAATATCATATATATAAGCGAACTTACTTGAGTATTTTCGCATGGCAGAGACAAAAATGATTCCTGAAAAATAATATAACAGGCAATATTCAAATCTGGTATATAATATCTGTTATTTTCTTATGCACACAATCATAATCTCAAACCAAACCCATCTAGAAACTATGATCAACTTCTAATGACTAAAAAAAATCTTCAAACAACAACAGACTTCAAAATGATCATGCCTCTCTACAGAGAAAATTGTAATAAAAGTACCTGTCGTTGAACACCATCGGTTGTACTGGTCGAGTTCAAAATATCACTTTTCAAGAGCTGTGTTGACACACGTTGGAAATCAACAAAATTCGAGTTCGAGTCTTCTGTCAACTCCATTTTTTCATCTTTTTCCTCTTCCTTTTCTTCTTTTGGTTGGTCTTTTGCTTTGTTTCCTTCACTTTCCAGCATTGATTCTTCTAATCGGATTCGGTTATCTTCAAGATTCCATTTCTCAATTTCTTCATCATCTGCAGATCCTTGAGGAATACAATTTTTATTGTTTAAATAGAATAACATGTATAAGCCACACCAAGAGAAGCAAAGCAGAGACTATAGTTAAATGGTATTCAATATTTTGAAAATAACGTATTTGAATAAAACGAGGATTATAGTTTTAAAAAGGCAAGCCTAAAAGCGTTCAATTTTGACAAACAAGGTTAAAATGATGTTCATTGAAATGATAACCAAAACGAAAGTAAAATTCAAACAAAATACCTTCTTCATTTTCACTATTGCTCGAATCACTTTCATCTTCAATAGCCTCATCAAAAGATTCATCTCCTTCTTCCAATGCAATTTGTTCTTCCAATTTCCTACGTTTCTCTTCCAACTGTTCCATCTGTTGTTGACGTTGCTGACGAATCTTCTGCTTTAAATCAGTCTTAAGTTGAGTGTCTACAAGAGAAAAAGGTTAGAAGTAAAATGGTAGCTGTGTACTGTTAAGAATTCTGTTTATATGAAAGATAAATCTTCTGGGGTTGTGATACGTTAAAAGGAAAAATGTTGCGCCCAGACGTCTACAGATACAATTCACCATTATAAGAGAATTGGAACAGTCAATGATTATCGTGTAAACGGGCATATTATTAAAACCTACGCAATTATTAAATCAATTTCAATCTTAGAAATGAATCCCCTGAAATAAAATAAACTGAAAATTAGTCATGTAGAGAAACAAAATAACCCAAGATAACCGTGATAACAGTGATGACTTTTGGTGGAAAGCTATTTTTCTGGACCCATCTTAATATGAAAAGAACCAAATCTCATAAAGATGCAAAAAAACAAAATGACTTACTTGAGAGAGATGTTTTTTCAGGAGACTTTTTGTTCTTAATTTGTTTACTTTCAGATGATGGGGTTTTCACTTGTTTTTCAAGTTTCTAAAGAAGATAACATAAGACAGAAAAGTGTAAGATAAAGCATTTGACACATATATTTCCTGTAAAAGGAAACTGTTACTCCTAAAATGACTTATATAGTATTTGATGTTGTAAGTAGTAAACTTTTTACCTTGATAAAGTTAGTTATTGGTTTTGGTGTTCCCTCCTGCTTATTTTTTCGATCATTTTCTTTGTCTCCGAAAACAAATTCAAAATCACCATTTGTTTCAGGCTTCAGCGTTGGAATGGTTGAGAAGATGGATTTCTTTGGAGCAATATCAACAGTTTGTGAGGAGTTTATGTTATCTTTAACAAGGTGAATGGCAGCATCGCTGAAATTAGAAATATTTTGAGTCAAAATTTATGGACTTTGGTCAATTTATGGTTTTGTCAAAACCTTACATTGATGAAGAATTTCACTTTAAACAGTTGGAAAATTTCAACATAAAAAAGCTAATTCGTGAACTGGGCAATGATTGTACGAGATACTTTGTTATCGACTAACAGGTTTTGTTGATAAAAATAAAAATAAGAATCCTCTTACATTATACTAATTTGAAATGAGACATCTAATTAAATACCTTCCAAATGATTTGCTTTTCCTGTTTGATAAGTTGGGAACACGCTTCATAAATTCTTTGACAGATTTGGCTTTTGGCTCGTGATATGGTATGTCGCACTTTCTCTCTGTAGAAAATCGTAATGAAAAAGAAAACATTCATAAAATACATATAAATTTCAATTTCAAGTAATGAATTGGTCAGCCAAAGCTGAGCATTCAAATAGGTAAAATTCCCTTCTTCCATCATCATAAGACGGCAAAAAAAGTCTGATTTCCCGATTTCACTTTGATTTCTCGACTTTCTTCTGACCGGGTTAAGTTTTAGCGTTCTTTTAGCGTGTGTTGTTTTTACAGAACATAAATGTGGTGTTCCAAGATGGCGGCTAAAGCGATAAAGTGTCTCCAGTGTAAATGTGTTGCAAGCTTCAATTTCTCTTCTGTCATCTAGGCATTGTAGACGTTCTATCTTGTCTCTTAACGTTGGTAGTGACGCGGCTTCTGATAGGATGCGGGACTGATGTTGTTGGTTTCGTAAACTTGCTCTTTGGTAGCCATTCTGATCAGACAGGCGTCAGTCGGTTGTTATTCTAAGTCTAGCGGGCGAAAATGTGGTCTTCTGTGGGCGAGTGGTGTCTCGGGTGGATATTCGGTTCCGTAAGTTTGGCTTGCGCAGGTGGGTTTGTCTTTGTGCGTGTGGCCAAGAGTCAAAATAATGAAGAGGCAGATATGTAAGTTTGTATCTGGTGTTGGAATGATCGGTTGGATTCTGCTCGATTATGATCTGGAAAGTGTTCTTAAAGTTCTTCAAAATCCTACTTGCAGCGCCATGTAAAGTTCGATGTCGAGTCAAGGTTAATTATCTTATCTCTAAGCCTCGATCTATGCTAAGTTGTGTGTTAAATGAGTAGAGATGAATAACATGACTTTATGTCAGAGATGTGTTATTAAAAGAGAGTGGCCTTATAGCCTATGATAAACTATACAATACATACCTTAAAGGTACTAATTTTCGCGCGTATTTAATTATTGCGCATCAAGAAAAAGCTTTTTTTGCAACAGCCAATTGTCCTCAAATTATCGGTATTATTTTTTGCGTACATTTTTGGGCCTCTGCGTAAGATTGCACAAAAATAAGTACGCGCGAAAATTGGTACCTTTAAGGTATGTATCATAATATTATAAAACAATACTAATCACAATTAAAGGTAGAAAATAAATTTAATTTATGACTACCTTAAGGGAATAAAGCCCTGTTTTGCAATAAAAAGACAAATTTTAGGGGTAATTTTTATAATTGTGAGAATATTTGTGTTTCGCAGAATTTAATTTCACGGTTGACACCCAAAACTATGGCACAGAAAGGGTTAAGGTAGAAAATCAATTTCATCAAAACTAAAACCTTACCTCTTTGTAACCTCTGCTGCTCACTTCTTATTTCCTTCCAAGCCTTTTCACTTTCTTTTGCAGCCTGATCAAAGGAATTTAAAAAAATATTAGTTAGCTCTAACCAATGATGTTTCTTATTTGGTAAACTTCATCGAAGAACATAATTTGAAAATATAGAATTTGTTATACTTTGATTAAAACCAAATATTTAAGTAATCATTTGAGTAATGTGGAACATATAAACTCCATGGCATTTGGAATCAATCTCTGCTCTTTACCCGGGATTGGACAACAAGGATTGGTGGAAAAATCTTGAAACTTTTTTCAAAGCAATAAACTTTAACATCAAAAGAGAACATGAGAGCAAAAGGGTAATCACATACCTGTCTTTTTTTGCATGGTTTGATATCATTTGGATCAAGGAGTTTCTTCTCACGCTCCAAATCTTTTTCATCTTGTTCATCTAAATCCGAACCACTGATGTTTGATTTCTCATTATCGTCATCAGATTGTATCGAACTCTTTGATTTTGATTTACGTTTGTTTTGAGACTTAGATTTCTTTTTTTCTGTTTTTGAAAGCCTTTCAGAATCAGAATTAGAATCAGCAAATAAGGAATCCTCAGATTGATTTCCTTCTTCATTGACCTCGCTGTCACTAGATTCAAATTCCTGCACTCTCTTCTTTTTAGATATAACACTTTTTCTTCTTGGGGATGTTTTGATTACAATTTCATCTGAACTGGAATCAGAGTTGCTTAATTTTCCTTCTTTGTCAGTATCTTCTCCTTCATCGCTGGAGACAATTTTCTTTTTTAGTTTACGCCTTTCCACTTTGGATTTTGTCTTCTGTGCACTTTTCTTATTACTTATCTTTTCTTTTGGTGGTGCATCTTTAACAATCTCATTATAAAGCTCATCATCTGAAGAGTCCGTGTCAATCTTTTTTTTCACTTCAGGGACTTGGATAGTTGTAATAGAACTCTTGTTCAAAGAGGAGTTCAAATCTTCACGTTGACGTTTTTGTCTAATCTTTTGGGCAAATACAGCATCATCTTCATCAGAAGACGAAGAAGAGGAGTCACTGCTTACACCACTTACTTCGCTATCACCCATAATTTTGCCTCTTTCTATTTTATCACTTTTTGTCTTTTTGTTTGCTTTATTCGTCTTTGGTAAACTTTTCTTCTTCATTGATTCCTTCTTGGTTTTTGGTTTCACTTTTTCGGCTGGTTCAAAATCACTATCATTATTATCGTCAACACCACTATCAGAATTAGACGAACTACCAGAAGAAAGTTTGTCATATGATATTTTCTTTGATTCTCTTTTCTTTTTCATATTGATTATAGGCTCATCATCACTGTCTGAATCTTCCTTCATTTTAATGGAATCTTCTTCCGGTTGGTTCAAATTCAAATCAACCATGTTTTATTAATTTGTTTTTCTTTCTTAAAATATTCCTGAAAAAAATACAACAAAGTTTGATAAGAGCAGATTCCAAAAGCTTACGTTCAGTTGTAAGTGTACTTTAAGTATAAAATACAATATTTCTATAAAGTTTCTCTCAATTTTAATCCTGCTAAATTATCCATTAAATAAATGTTGGAGAAACTACTCTTGCTTTCTGATTGATTAATATTTGGCAGCCAAAATCTACGCCGCGGCACGTGGCCCAGGCTTGTGGTGGATTGAATTCAAAAGAACAATTGAAAAAGGAATACAAAATCAAGTGACTGATTTAATACCAAGCAAGTTGTGTGCGTTATCACACTTCTCTGCAAGCTTGTGATGTTTATTCTTCACTTTCAAGAAGACAAGTTGTGGGGATGATGAAAAATATGTTATTTAATAGCTGGATGCAAGCCGCCATCTATTTTCCAAGTTTTAACATCCCCATGGGTACGACTTGGATTCAAGCGACTCACAATAAATAGAGTGGTTTGTGTTGTCGGACTGACCCAAAGAATTCATTAAAAAAACCTGCTTTAGAGTCAGAAAGTTCTAATCCAAACATCATGCTTTAAAACAGCATTATGAATAAACTTCTACCATCTTGGCAGTATAACGGTCACGGGTCCTACCGTCCTACTTTGATTTATCTCGCTTATCGTAACCTCAGTATTATTGGCTAGCTAACGAATATACAAAATACATTTTGGAAAACGCTTTTACAAAATTATAACAATTATATCTCAAAAGGCTTTTAATTCAAGGCAGGCAGTAGCTCTTAGCCTAGGTATTATTAACTTAAAACGTGCAAAATACAATGATTTTGGAATGTTCCAAGAAAAAGAACGATCTGGAACAGTTCCTCAATTGTTGAAGCTAAGCCAATCAAGAACTTTCCAGGAACGTTCCGGACTTTCCAGACCGTTCTAGATCGTTCTTGGTCAATGAATTTTGGATGCCGGCAGTTTAACATGTCCATATTTTCTTTTGAATTTCAATAACAAGTATCGTCCCCATTTTTCTTCTTCCTATTTCTTTTGTAATTTATCTTCCTAAACTTTCTATATCTTCTTTCATAATTCACTGGCTTGCTTAAAAACTTTGTGAAACTTTTTTCCTTTTTCCTTGTTCTTTCTCCTTTGTATATTTTGACATATCCCTGTCTGTATCCCACTAGTCCAACTAATTTGCTTATAAAGTACCAATTTTCATATCATCCCAGTTAAAAATCGAACTTTTTCTAATTGAATCTCTCACCCCAGTAAAAAATTGAATCTGCTTTCTCCCCCAGTGAAAAATCAAATTTACATTTTTACCCAGTGAAAAGTCGAGTCTACTCTCTCCCCCAGTAAAAAATTGAATTTACATTTTCTCCCAGTGAAAAATCGAATCTATTCTCTCACCCAGTGAAAAATTGAATCTATTCTCTCACCCAGTGAAAAATTGAATCTTTTTTCTCACCCAGTGAAAAATTGAATCTACTCTCTCACCCCAGTGGTAAAACACACTAAACAACCATTAAAAAATATAAAATTTGAAGAATATTGAAAATCGCTGGAAAACATTACCATCTGACCCTCCCCAGTGGGTTTCAAGGCTTTTTACTTGGGAACAATGAATAAGTACAAGTACAGGGGGTGTCTAGAAATTTCCTTTGTAACTCAATGGCTACATCCCTTTGTATATTTTCACTGCTCTCTTAATCCTGACTCCCTTCTATCTTCATTCCTTTATTTTGTAACTACTTTTTGGTCAGCCTAGGCTGAGCATTCATTTCGCCATTATTTCGGGGACGGGGACGGGGAAGGGGAGTTAGAAATCAAAACATGTTTCCCCGATTTCCTGATATCCCGATTACTCTTTCGGGGAAACACCGGAGTCAAAAGTAATTCAATATGGCTGCTAAGGCGAGCGCGCTTTCGGTGTTTATCTCTTTTGATAGCTTTTATTT
>JAUJPO010085882.1:0-10137 GCA_032270745.1 Tiaropsis multicirrata | reverse complement strand
GGGGGGGCGGGGGCGCCCCATCCGATCTCAAAACTACCATACGTTCGGACAAAAATTGGGGTTTCGAAATCGGACCCTTACAGTGCAGTACCAAATTTGTTGAAAAAAAACCGACCTTACAGTGCATTTTCGGCCATTTCCCCCCAGTTTTAGCAAAAGTTTTCTCATCTTTCTCAATTTCCTACCCTCACAGTGTGCACCTGGGTTTTGCCAGAACCAAACACAGTTAAAAGTTCGACTAAAACGCTCTACCTGCAAGTAGAACTTAGCGGAGTCATTTGAAACTGGAAAAATCTCGATTTCCTAAGGAAACTCTTTAACCCTAGGTAATTTTACTAGTTTGTCTTGACTGGCGTGGCGGTGTCGCCTTTTTTGTTTAATTTTTTTGTGTTAATCTAATTGACAGAATTTTTGCTGTCGAATTCAGGGGTCCCCCCGGATTAAAAGAATAAGCAAGGGCTTTTCCAAATACTTAATTTATTTCAACTCCCTTTATAGATGGTTTGTTAATATTTCCTAGTTTATTTTAACTGTGGGAGTAATTTTTTCTCAGGGTGTTGAAATAAACTGTTACACACCGCCGGCTACGTCTCATATCCATCCATCTAACGAAAAAGCTTCTTATATTTCTTTACATGGAAACAAAGTTATCGGAGTGAGACCTAAGAATCCGGAGAATCATCATAAAAGAAAACTGCTAAATCTATATTCATATATTATGCTTTCTTCCTTCTAAGTTTATTGATGTTAAATAAAAAACTGAAATAAAAAAAGAGTTTTCAAAATAATTAACTCCTTCCGAAATATTTTACACTCCACCTTGGGTTGGCTTTTATAAAACCCTCTACCCTATATCCACCACATGGTTCTATTAATTTTTCATTTTGTACAAATCTCTTTTTTCAACCCGCAGATTTCAACATGAGTGTTGAAGGGGAATCTTTACATATATTCACTGTATCTGCTAACTGTTTTGGAACATAACTTGTAATTATTTAACTTTTAGGGGGTCTTTTAAAACTACTGGCGTTTATTTCTTAATTATCACAAAAGGACCTCTTAGTGAGAATTCAATGGAGCTTACTTTGTTTTTTTGAAGATGGTAGCCAATCAAAAAATCACTCAACTTTAATTAGTATTTTCTCTTATTTTCAAGGACACTTTAGAGTCGGTTTAATTGGGAGTTTTGAAGGCACCACAATGGCTAGTGACGCAGATTACAGGAGGAAAAAGAAGAAACAAGGTTTTTTACAGTTTCTTTTTCATTGATTTGTTTCTTCACCCAGCAGACACACAGCGTTATTCCAACTTTGTTTCAACGTCCAAATAACGTTTTGACGTTGAAACAACGTTGTTTGGACGTTGAACAAACATCCCGTGACCTGCTTGGATGTCTATTGGAGGTTTTTTCTTGATGATCAGATAGTTTTTTTTATTTTCAAAAGTGAATAGAACAATTTTTTTCCTAGCAAAGCAGCTAATGTAATCAGACAAAACGGAAAACGTCGTTGACGTTGTTTCAACTCTTTTCAACATTAAACCATTGTAAAGTCGTTGAAAGAACGTTTTGTGTCGACTGTTCCCAACAATCACACGACGTCTTTTTGGTGTTTATCTGACGTCCATACGGTTTGTTTTGACGTTGAAATGACGTTATTTGGACGTTAAAAAGACCTTCTGTGTTTACTGGCTTGGAAGGGTAAACTTGAGTGAAATTTTTGAAAGGAAATAGTTATTACTAATTATTACATAGTTTCAATTTATCTGCTTTAGATTTTCACCAAGAAGTTTCATCCAAGAAATGTATCAATCTTCGTTTCAACCCGTCTATCTTGTACTATTTGCTGTTTTACTATTTACAAGAGGTACGTTTTTGTTTTGCTGCTTTTGTGACGTCTTCTTCTGACGTACATACCTACAATATGTTGTTTTGACGTTGAAAGCGTTGAAATGATGTTATCCGGGCGTTAATAAGGCGTTCTTTGTTTACTGGGATCTTACTAGATGTGACCGGGGCGGATACAGAAGATTCTCAAAATTTTGACAGGGAGTGTCGATTTTTGTTCATATTTCTCTTATTTGGAAGTCAACACTCTCTGACATCAAATTTTTTTGCCTCTGTGAGAGTGTGAAAAATATCGCCAAAATGCTGGTGAACACCCCTTCCTTATCACAGGGGCGGCGGAACTTTTTTGAAATGGAGAGACTGCACCATTTTCGGGCGACGGGCAAAAAAGTTTAGAAAATTAGGCCCTTTAGATTGGTAAAGAGGTTGGGAAGCTAAAGCCTCCCCTGTCTCACCGGTTCCGCCGGACCTGCTTTTAAGTGGGTTGAAAAAAGAGTATTATCTTTTTCTTGTTCATAAGGTAAGTTTGGAACCGTTCATCAGGTGCACTTATTTTACTAAAACCCTCAAAAAATTGTATTCTACTTGTACTACTTATTGTACACACCTTACTTGTAAATACTCCTTTATGGTTAATTGTAGGGTGGGGTCAAGTTATGATTTTTCAGATTTATAGCATACCCTTTATAGTACATTATTCATGACCCACCTATTTATTAACTTTTCTCAATATATAAATACTAAAAAAAATTAATTTTACTTGGAGGGTGAGGGATCACCAGAGAATCACCCCTTTTTAACTTTATTGCCCTCAGGCAGGACTCACCTCTTCTCCATTTTGACGATTTTCTTTTGGAGTGTCCGCTATCCTCCGTTCTTCTCTCCGCCCCCTCCTCCAACTACAATTAGGTGCTGAAGAGTAACTCAAAATGTTTTCTTAAAAATGGAGAGAAAATAAAGCGTACACCGTACACCAATAGGATGAGATTAAAATAAGTGAAATTTAGGGCTCAAAAAAAGAAACTCTTTTGTTCTAAAAGAATAGAAATGTAAGCATGTGTCCACTCTCAGCTTTGAATAACGCTTTATGCTTATAAAGAAAATTGATATAAATACATAAATATATATACTCAGTGACAGGAACATCATTGGGTTAATGAGAAGTGCGATTTGTCTTAATTATTAATTAGACATCATTTTGCGTTAAGCGGGAAGTGATAAAAAACCAGACGAGAAAACCAAATCTTGCTTACATAATCATCATAATTTTGTATGCTATCATTAATATTAATAAGAAATCGTGTGGAGGTATTTTTTATTTATCGCTGAGGAAAGATATCGTTGTTGTTTTGATTCGTATAGTTAAGATTTGCTTATGACAGCACATTCGTGGCATGTAGCCAAATTTCTTCGTACCCAGCCAGCCAACGCACGTCCATATAACGTTCTGACGTTTAAAAAAAGTTAGTTGGACGTTAAAGAAACGCTCGGTGTCTGCTGGGTACCTGTTCACGTCAGTTTCACGTCAAGGTTGATGTAAATAATGTAAGTTATTGCTAATTTTTGTCAACAGACCGCTTTCAAAAGCATTGAGTGGGGTTAAGAAGGTAGTTTATTTTTGGTGATTTTCTGCTTTTCAAAAGAAGTCTACAACCTCATGTCCGACGTTGCTTCTATCTGTCCGGTACTCAAAGTTTTGATGGAGAGTGTTGACATAAATAAGGAATATGAACTAAAGCAATACCCTCCGTCAAAATTTTCGAGAACCTTTTGTATCCGCCAAAACTGTCTATGGGGTGTTTATGCGGATGCTAAATGGGCTTTTCCAGAAAAAATCCATATTCCCTTCACTGTTGAGGATGTCGATTTTCCTTAACATCAACCCCCTGGATATCCGTGCCGAAAATTTCTAATTCCCCTCCTGGATATCCTTGGTCCTCCAATTCTTGCCCCCTGGATATCCTTGGTTTTCAGATTCTTACTCCCTTGATATCCTAGGATATTGAAAATTTCGGACCTCCCTGGATATCCTATATACTCAACAGGGGGGTTACGGAATTTTTCTGAAAAAGCAGACTTATAAATGTTTTCTTTTTCTCATTTGATAGACGTGGTAGCAAAGAATGCAGAGTACGAATTGAAGAAAGAACTTTTATATGAATATCGTAACGATGTGCGACCAGTCAAAGACGATCGAAATACTTTGGATTTACAATTGGAAGTTGGCTTACAGCAAATCATTAATGTTGTGAGTATTCAATATACGGGCTTTATAATGAGACTTCATCAAACAAATCACGTTTTCTGTGCCGTAGCCACCGAGAGGTGGTGGCCGAAAAATTATCCGCACCTGGTTAAAATCACTTATTTCGAGTAATCATATGTTTTAACTGTTGTCTTTTTATTCTGAAACCTGTGTTTTGGCTTCCTCTAGCGAAGTTACGCTGAGTGAGATAAAGCGAAGGGATAGTGCTCCGTTATGCACACGTCATAATTATTTGTACTTGTATTTGTCCGAGTTTCAATCTCAAAATCCTTTTCGTTTTATTTTATCAATCCGTGAAAGTTATTACTTCTTCTTTGTAATTGAATGTAATTAACGTGCAAGAGTAATAAACGCAAAGGATGATGGGATTGAAAGTCGTACAAACAGAGAAGTCTATTTTTAGATTCGCCGCGGTATGCTATACAACGGACGGCAGTCTTGCAACCCGTGACCGTTGTCCCGCAAAATCCAGGGTGCTTGATTACCTGTATGGGCGTTCTTTTTTGTGGAGAACGATGTGTGTCTAGTTTGCTCCCGGCTAGATTTTCCGTACTCGCCATAGTCCCCCGATTTATCTCATTATACCTTATCGGACAAAATAATGTCGGAATAAAGTGACGAAATTTTTTGGAGGTGACGAAAATTAGTCCGACATTGTTTTGTCCGGTAAGGTAGGTAATCTTAGTCGACCCCAAAAGTACAATTGAAAGTTTAAGATTATCGGGCTGTCCATATCGTAAAATATCAACTATATACCTCTATATGATTCGAGGTTTGTTTGTTTGTTCAAAAGAGCGATTCAATATAATATAGTGATTAGTTATATTTTTGAATCTTGCAATTTTCCTCTATTTCTAATAGCCGACTCGTGATATCTTGTTTGGCATTGAATTTCTTTTTTTGTGTCGCGTCGAGACCAAATTCCTAAATACTTATAAGAAATTAAAAATATATATTTTATTTGAAATTACGATTAAATTTTTGTCCCGAAAATTTCACCGATTAACTGCAGTATGTAGTTTTCTTTTGCAGTAGGCCAGGATTTCGGAAAAATTGGGTTTGCTTTCTCTCCTGGTTAAATTTTCATTTGCGTTTTGAAGACTTTCATAATTGTTCTTGCTGCGTGCCAGTACTGGGATGCTTTAAAAAAAAGCCATAATCTAAATATTTACCTAAGAATTAAACCAACGTTATAATATGTCATAACGACCGCATTAAATAAAGAAAGTTTTTTTAAATAAACACATATAATATGGCTTGTCATATAATACGCAAACGTAATAAGTTATAGGGGTTTTATAATAGTAGAGAACACTATGATGATAAATAAGGCTACTGCTATGGTTTTTGTGGATGCTCAAACGAATTATATACAGCATCTTTGAGTCGAATTATCTATAAATTTATTAACATCGTGAAATTATAAGTTAGTGTGTATTAAAGAGGAGCCCCCAGCGGTTTGCACGATGGCGTGATTAGAAGTTGGAGCGTGATGCGTGATGCGTGATTTGACAAATTTTCACTGTATAGCCGGAATAGCGTTATACCTTACTTTCACCATAGAATGAAAAAGCAGAATACATCACTGTCAGTGCTGTCTTCCGCCAATATTGGACTGACCCCAACTTGCAATGGACACCCGAAGATTACGGAAACATTACGGAAATCAACATCAGTCCCCACCGGATATGGATACCGGATATTGTTCTTTACAACAAGTAAGTAGATGTTGCACTCTTTTTATTGGATCTGGAGGGGGGGGAGGCTTCTGTTTCTTTCACGTAGCGGGACTTGTTCGGCAAAACAATCTTGATCCAGCAAGAACTTAGTTATACGACTAGAATAATAAAAAGTAAGGAAGCAGAGATGTGAAACGGGAAATTGAAAACTAATATTGTCTAATATAGTTTATACAAACTCCTCCCTCTGATATATGTTTGCCGTATCGAATAAGATTACGTCATAAACGACTCTTTAATTCGAAATCGAATCTCGAATATCTCTTTATCCCGATATATCCATTTTAGATTTTTTAATATTTATATACTACCTGCAAAGTATGCTCTTAAGAGCACCCATAACGAACGAAATTTGCTTGTTAATTTTTGAAGCTCCGTGGAAAGGGAACGGATTTAGATCTTTACCAATTTTAGGGGAGCGTTTAGTCTCTCAAAAGACTAAAAATGAAAGATACTTCCCCCATTGTTACTTTAAAATAAACTTGATGAAAAGGATTCGTTTGAACCCACCTTTAGTTTCCTATCCATAGTAAAGGAATCATGTACGGCACACAAATTCTGCTGACTTCGTTTAAATTACCATCCTCTTTATAATATATGATTTACAGTATTGAGAAATCAACCAATTTCGGTGGCCAATTGGACAAACTGAAAAACAAGGTCATTATCAACCACCATGGTCAAGTCAAATGGCTCTCCTTGGGCATACTAAGTGGTAAATGCTCCATGGATATCACATATTTCCCTTTCGATGAACAACATTGTTCCATGAAGTTTGGTTTATGGAGTTACCATGGTGATTTGGTGAATTTGAGACCAACAAAGAGTTATGTTGACTTAGGTATGTTTAAATAAACCCAGCAGACACACAACGTTCTCGCAACGTCCAAATAACGTTCTGAATTTAAAACAATGTTGTTTCAACGTTTAGAAAGTAGAACGCCCACTTTAGTGGGTGGTGGGGTTGGAAGCCGCCCCTGAAAAAGATCAGTAGAATAATTTGAGAACAACAGAAAAACCTTCTACCCTATGCCCGTAAAACTTTTTAACCCCTCCCTAAGCTAAATCCTGGCGGGTGCCCACTACACGCTTTTTTTATAAGAATATACTTTATAAGAATATTCATGATGAAATTGGCCAAAAAGTTAAGAATGTCCTAAGAATAATGCCACCTTAAACTTTTTTAAGGTCAAATTTTTATTGGGAAATTATTCCTAAATACATCTAGAGAGGCTCTAAGCCCTCTAAAATCTTCTCAAGCTGGTTCAGCTGACTTTTTTCTTCTTGTCTTTCAATTAGATTTATATATTACGCATTTAGCATTATTCAGATTCAGCCTGATACAAACTTGTAAGAATATGTTAAGAATATCTTAGGATGATTTCGACCAAAAAGTTAAGAATATTCATCTTTAACCAAAAAAACACTATTCTTATAAAAAAAGCGTGTATGGCATCTCACAATTTAAAGGTTGTAGATTCGATCCCAGTCATTATTTACTGAATGAATGGATAGCACAAAACACGCAAGCTGACAGTAGATTTGATGCTCTACCTCAGTCTAAATCCGCCCTCCCAGGTGTCAGCGCCGAGTGATTTAAAATTGGTCAAAAATCTCGTAAATTATGTTTTTGAACTCATTTTTAATATGAACGAAGTTGGTTATCGTAAATTCATTTCGATGGTTGTTCAATATGATATTTTTAAATCGTAATATTTCGACATTATGAATATTTTGAAATATCGTAAAATCATATACAAATACATTAATTAATTTGTTTTCGATTTCCTTTCTGACAGCACTGTACAATAATCACACTGAATGGGATCTGGTTGAAGCAAAACAACAATACAACATTGTGTATTACGGCTGTTGCAAAGAACCCTTTCCTGACGTCACCGCTCAAATCGCCATCAGGAGGCGCCCGCTCTTTTACGTCATGAACTTGATACTGCCCATGATTTTGATCGGCGTTTTGACGCTTTTGTCCTTCTATTTACCGGCTGAATCGGGTAAGATTATTATTTTTTATATAAGAAAAAAAACTATCAAAAAAACTGTAGGAGAAAATTGGACTTGAAATAAGATTGTCTATACTATTGATACGTACCTTCTTGAAATAATCTTCACCTTACCCCGCAGGCACAGAACGCTTTTTCAACATTGTTTCAACGTCCAAATAACGCTCTGACGTCAGAACAACGTTGTTTGGATGTTTTAAAAAAATGTTATATGCCTGCTATGTACCTCCTGGTACGTATTAATTATAGTAGACAATCTTATTTCAAGTCTAAAGTTTTTGATTCAATTGAGCTCATTTTTTAACCAGCTGTAAAATTTGTAAAAGCCACAGGCCAATAAAACTCCAAAACCATATAGTTAAAACCAAAACGGTAAGAACATGGTTCAACTTAGACGGGAGCCCGTTATGCGGAACAACCTTTGTCTACTTCAAATCCGAGCTCGATTCGTTGCTTGATTTTTCCTCAAGATCTTGAAGAAATTATACTATTTCAAGCGTTGTGATTGGTTCAATTTTGTAACTGTCATTTTGGTTGTAAATTCAAATTGCTCAAAGTTACCATACTATGGGTCCAGACTACCTTATCGGACAAAAAAATGTCGGACATTTAATTCGCCGGAAATCCTTTTAGATGTTGAAAAATAATTATATGCTAAAATATGTTTTGAAAATAATATTGCTTTTTTTTCTTATCCCATAAAAGTGATATTTTTTCGCACATTTCCCACACAGCACAAAGCATTTAAGGAAAGTATTTCGTCGGACAAATTTTTCGTCGGACTAAATTATTCGTCGGACATTATTTTCATCACCTCCAAAAAATTTCGTCACTTTTGTCCGACATCTTTTTGTCCGGTAAGGTAGGTAAAACTATGTTTGCCGTTTTTGTTCTATAAAAACAGATTTAATTTGAAAGGTGTTCTTATCGAAGATGTTCTTATAAATTAACAAGGGGAGGTATCATTTATACAAAAAGAGGCGGAGATATCCTAAAGTTAATTGAATAAGAGTTGAACTAAATACTCTGACCTGTTAATCCTTCTCTTAATAACAAATTACTCTGTAAGGCCATTTAATAAAGTTATTATCCATATCAATGTCTTTCTCGATTGTGTGGCAGAGCTTTGAATTAATCTCATTACTTTATTGAAAAAGACGATATGAGAGAACGGAATGAAGGATTTGGTCAAAGATGGTAAGACTTCTGCTTAGGAGAATGTGTATCATCTGCAGTGACTTTAATGCTGGCAATGGCTGTTTTCGTGTTGATTGTAACAGGATATTCATAGGAAATTTCAATATCTTCGGATTTCAGTACGGATATCCAGGAGGGGGGGGGGGGGGGGCTGGTGTTAAGATGGACATCCTCAACAAAAGGGGGGTGCGATTTTCATGAAAAGTCTATTTTGTTAATAAATCTTAGGAGAACGTGTATCATTCGCGGTGACTCTAATGCTGGCGATGACGGTGTTTATGTTGATCGTCACAGACATGGTTCCAGCATCATCAGAAAGTGTTCCAATCCTTGGTATATTCTTCACAGCTGTCATGATCGAGATGGTGATGATGGTCCTGGCAATGTGTTACACATTGAAATTACATTCCATGGTCCCAGAAGATGGTAATGAAATTGGATATCTGATGAGACATATTGTGTTTGATCGATTGTCCTTTAAATTTGGGATTCGCAAAACAACGAAGAAGTCCAAAGGACATGGATTGTTGGAAAGAGAAGATTTGGTCGATACTGGTGATTTCACCAATACCAACGGACCTCCTGGTAAGACAGAGTTAATCTCTTTTCTCTTAGTATAAAATGAGCTTAGTTGGCTCAACTCGCAAGGTGGCCAGTGACCTTTGAAATCCTTGAAACCCTTTAAATGTGGCTTTGAATCTTTTTAAGCCCTTGAAAAGTCCCTTGAAACCTTTGTAGCTCTACTTTTTGGAACCCTTGAACTGAAGAAATTGTACTCTTGAAACCCTGAAATTCATAACAAAACTACTGTTGCTACCGGCAACCATGTTAAAGTTAAACTTTAAAACTTCTACAAATTAATTTATTTTAAGTTCTCGATTTCTATGTGTTTGAATGCGTTTGTGGTAGAATGGAGTTTGATCATTAATAGTTTTTTAGACGGAAAATCCTATACTTGACCCATGAATTTTGTTTGGCTAACGTTTTATAATTTTTGCCGCCGTAGCGAGCTTGCGAGCGTAGGTGGCTTTATAGTTTCGCGAGGAGTGAGAGGTTGGTAAAAAAATT
>JAUJPO010085871.1:0-10137 GCA_032270745.1 Tiaropsis multicirrata | reverse complement strand
ATGTTATTGGACTATCTTTGAACTTCAACGCACTATTTTTTTCTAATCATAAAAAATTCGTATCAAATCATAAAAGTAATTTAAAATGTACAACTACATGCAAAAAGTGCTGTTCAAACTGCTAAATGTTCATTTATAAATTTGTCATGATGTTCACAAAACATTTTTGTGTCGACTGCAAACATTTTGCAAGCCCTTTCAGAACTTTTTAGCTTAGGAATTAAAGAATTTAAAACATGACGGATTTTTGTCGGTTTTTATTAATCGTAAGCTTTGAACTGGGCGGCAAACAAAAGAAACAAAAGGAGATGGACTTCCAGTCGTTTATATTTTCATGGTTGGACGAAGAACCTTGACGGGAATTTAATTTGGCGGTTGCTGAAAAATTTAACCTTAAAATGGCGTAAAAACAGCAAAAATCACCTATAAAGGGTATTCATAATTTCGGACGGCTGAAAAAGTTTAATTTAGCGGGAACTTAATTTGGCGCCAAATTTTCTTCCCGCCAAAATTAGTTCATTTTGTAATTTGTGTAATGCATTTGTTATTTTTTGGAAAGCTGATGGATAGAAGAATTGAAACCACAAAGGTTCCAATTTTATTTCGGACATTTTAGTGTATTTTTTGGACAATACTGGGGTTCCAAGTCAAAATCATAGGGAAATTTCAACTTAAGAAAATAGGGACATACAAAATTCCCTCTACTATAATGCAAAAAAGATTTTATGGTTTTATAAAAGCAACACTATAAAAACAATCTGCTCGTAAATATTTAGTTGAAAATTTTGGATGCTGCTTTGAAATAAAAGCATTCTGGGCATTGTCGAAGTTTGACCTCCAAAATGGATGTTGATTGAACTGCTTTTAAAAAACATTCGAGCATGGATGTTTGGCTGAAATTTTTGTCTGTCATTTTTTAGGGTTGGGGGTGAATTCTTCAAAAGTAATGGGACTGAAATTTGGTATATTTGAGCAACTACAATCGTGCTTTCGAGCTAGTTGGAAAAATACTGAATACTGCGGTTCGCACGTTCGACTATTTTTCTATAAGCAATGAAAAATTCAAAATCAGACTCGGATATGCTTACACAAAGATTCTAATAAGGCTCAATTAATGCTTCCAATATGCTTATCACAAAAATATAAGTTTTCTTATATTCAAAATTCGAATGTTTTGTTGTATGTATACTCAAAATTTAAGAGTTTCAAATTTATAAAATTCGAATGTTTGCTAAAATATGTGAATAGATGGCCAAGATCAAGCTTTATCCTTGTTTGGTGAAAACATACAGGCCAAAATACAAATGTAAAATATTTTTGAAAGCTCGGTATTATGCTTAGCATAATATTTTCCCTAATCTGAGCCTAAATATGCTTATAAGTGCTATGCTTATAAAAAAACATTTATAACTTTTGAAGGGATTAAAAGCTCCACTTACACCATGTGCGTACATCATACTAGCATTCATTAGTACATCTTCTTGTTCTGGTATTATTGCCGTACTTGGTTCAAGTGAGGGGTAACCAAGTGATTGTAGACCAGTGAAAGTTGTCATATAATCATTATTCATACTCGCAAATCCAGATTGGCCCTAAATGAAATAAAAATACAGTTAAAAAGACAAACGGCGATCGAGACTTATAACAATCTAATATCAGTCCGACTGCCGATTAAAAAATGTGATGATGTTGCAAAACGTTTGCAGTTTTTTTAATCAATCAACATAGAAAAATAACGCGCGTTACATCAGTTTATTGTTTTAGTTAACACAATACAATATGTTCTTTTTGTAATCGAGTTTGTAATCACAAAAGCGAAGTCCAGTTTAAGCTTGTAGCATGAGAGATAGACAAAGATTTTGGTACCATTGTAAAGCCCTTTTCATACTCTTTCAAAAGGCATTCAGTTTATACGCCTTAAAATGAAGTGGTTTTGAGCAATAGCCAAATGACTGGAGTGCGGTAAGACAATCTTTTCAGGACGCATGTGTTTCGGAGTCTAAAGGGTTAACACGTATTCAAAAAAAAATCGTTAAAAACGCCTTAATCGACTTTGTTTTAGTGTCAATAGTCATTTTGAGCAGTTTGGAGTCATTTAAAAAAGTTTGAAAATTTCTATTAACCCTTTCACACCGCAGTGTTTTTGAAGAAAGCAAAAAAAATTCACAAATTTTTTACATAAAATTCGAACTTTCAATGGCCGTTAATGCTTGTAGCATGAGAGATAGACAAAGATTTTGGTATCATTAGAAAGCCCTTAATTAATTAAAATTAATTAATCCATCCTTCAAAATATTGGATGACTGCAAGTGTATTTAAATAAAAATTTGAAGAATTCTACTTAAATGACTGTTGATACAGCTATTTAGATAACAGCTACTAATAACTGACAAATAAATTTTACAGCTGAGAAGCAGATGGTTCCATTATAATATATTGAAAAACAACTTTGTAAAAATATTTCGCGATCGAGCTCGTCCACAGAATTCTAGCATCTCACAAAAAGATTCAGTTGTAATAAAATGTTAACATTTATGGAACTCAAGGTATTGCCTTCATCCAAAAGAGAAACTTCTTTCTCAAAAATCGTCGAAAATCCTTCATAAAAGCTGCATAAATGACAACGTTCAAGACATTGTTTAATATGGAGATATTGTAAAAGAAAACGTGGTGTGTCACAATAAGCTTCAAGCTCAGCTCATCTCGGTACGTATTAACCATGAAAAAGATCAGATCCAAAACTTTCATTAAAAAGATACAGAAAAATGCAACGAGCAGGAGAAATCTTAATGTTTTTAAAGCTGCTTGGTTTCGCCTTCTGACTTGTTGTTCTTGGTGAGAGTCAAATGATTCACTATTTAATTTCTTGGAGCACCTATAGTACCAGATAACCATGATTGTGAGTGGAATCACTAGATCTGTCATCAACAGCCCTAGTTTGTAAATCGTTGCTACAAATGAATTGTGTACCGGTCCTCGATAGTACACGCACGCGACTGCAAAGGATGAAGTCGTTAGAGCAACGGTAAGACTAACAACTGAAAATCTTCGCTTATTGCACGGCTTTTTCAAAGGGTGGACGATACTCTGATATCTCAGAAATGATATTTGAGATAAAACACAAATAGACAAGGTACTCAACGAAAAATAAATCACTTCAACGAACGATAAAACATCTTTGTTGGAGATGGAAACAACCTCCACTATTTCAGCAATGTTTAGACAGAGAAACAACAAACAAATGAGAAAGTCAACGATTGCTAGCTTGATAATCAAATAATGATAAGGACTGGTCTTCAACAAATTTCTTTTGTTAATACCAACAAAATAGCCAATTATTAATGCATTTCCAACGATTCCAATAGCCAAATAAACGGTGGAAATTTTGACACAAATGGCTCGAACCTTTTGTACAGACGCCATTGAATTCAATGTTTCTTCCATCTTTCAAGTATGACTTACTTCGCAGGTATTGTACCTAGCTTTTCTTTGTTTTTTTTCCAGTGTTACTTTTAGTGGTTTAGAAAGCGAGCTGGATTTTTTTTTCTTCTCTTAGGTGAGCTTTTAGGCCACTTCTTTGAACAGTTTTAATAATTCTGAAATGAAACGGATGTTCATCCTATGAACATCATTTCAACAAGAAGAAACTCTGGAACTTTGTTGACAAACCTCATTAGCGATTCAATATTATAGTCCATCGGTCCTGTTTTACAAGTTTTTTTTTTTTACCATTCATTCTAATTTTGATAAATTTTTAATCGAAATACACCTGCGTCAGTAACTAATTATCCCGTGCAAAACACCTATGAAAATGTTTTGTGTATCAAAAGACGTGTGTAAATCCACCAATCCATCCTTTTCATAGATGGGAAGTAGTTTTTAGGAAATGGATTAGCTTGAATCTAGCATTTTGGGAAAGGTGGAAGGCATAATGTAACTAAGTAACTGAGAAAAAAGACTCCCCCAGTTAAAATAAAAGCTCGGAGATATTAATTCCTCTAGAGTAAAAATTTCCAAGAAAACCATGACTCTTTTTAGTTTACTTTAAGAACTCTAAAGGTGGTTTACAAACCAGCTAACCAAGTAGGGGTTAAGTAAAAAAATCGTCGAAAATGTGATAACGCAGTCAAATAACTCACATATGCCGGATGAGAAGATTGTCTTTGGAGCAAATGGCTGTGATGCATGGACGCCGTCATTGATTCTTGAAGAGCTGAAATACAAAAATAAAACAAAATCAATGGTGAGAAACAAAGCGACATGGTTATAGTTGTTTAAATCGTTTAAGAATTCCCTAATTAGCGGACAGACTAAATGAGAAAATACAGGGAAGACCTTTTCTTACCATCTCCACCCACCACAAAAGCGAGTAGTAGGTAAATGTTTCTCTTCAATTCAAAATTCAAAAGATACCTAAACCTGTTTTCAGAAAAAAAGCTAATAAAGCTTTATTTACACTCAGCAAGCACAGAGCGTTGTTCTAACGTCAGAACGTTGAAAAACGTAATGTATCTAAGCTTTATAAGAGAAAAAAAGAAAGTACAAACCATGCTCCCTTATACTCTCAATATACTGCTTTCCACTGTCAGTTGGTTCCCATGTTGGATTTTTGTACTGAAGAAAAGAAACGTTTAATATCAGTACAGTAGACATTACGTAATCTTTTCAACGGAAACATCCAAAAAAAGGAATGTTTGCCACTAGTTTTGATACTTATCGTCACCGCGAATATCTTTAATGGTCGTATCGTAGCGTAATGGTCGGAAATATCATTTGGTGGTCGGAAATATCATTTGGTGGTCGGAAATATCCTTTAATGGACGGAAATATTCCAAACTTTGAAAATTTGTAAATTTGATGTTCGGAAATACCCCGCGCTTTTAAAAATGCCTAATCGGCAAATAAATTTAAACAAAAATGGTAGCAAAGGCGTTATAAGACAAGCAACTAAATGATTCACGTGCATCCGACCTCATCCGACCGCGCGGGCATTGTTATTCTTGCTTCGTGCGAACGCGCGTGTAGCCTAGGTTTGGGATCCAAATCCAAAATCTTGATTCCCCTATAGTATTTCTTTTTCCCTCCCCTTCCTTGCTGAGAAGGTCGAAATGATATGGTCGGAGTTATTAGGGTTATATAACAGTTAGGGTTAGGGTTGGAGGTCGAGATTAATCATTAGTCTTGGCTTGAGTGAGACTAGATGTATGTGTTCAAAATAAAATTCCGAGTGTCTGTTTGTGTTTTGCGGGAAAAGCGTTAATTGTTCCAGCCATTAACTTTCCGAGAAATCCACCCTTCTACAAACTCCCCGAACTACAGATTTCTCTTGATTTGTTTTTTTAACAATATATAGCAACCTGAACAGAGGTTAAGGACCTGCCAATTTGAGACCCCTCAAGTTTTCTGTAGTAAAGTCTCTTAAACGAGTTCGGAGAACAAATTATCGAGACAAAAATGTGTCTCTTTTATTCAAGTGATTTTTTGAGACTTTAGTACTAAAGAACGACGTGGTCTCAAATTGTAGGATGAATTATATGATACATACCTTGAAATGAATAAGAGAGAGTTCGGTCTTCCCGTGTTCCGCTTGTTTTTCAAGATTATCAAAAGTTTGATGGTCTTGTTGCTGTTGTTCAGCTTCGTGGCCACTCATCCACTGAAACAAATAACAAGAACTATGTTTTAGAGGGTTTGAAAAAAGCAACATTAATGATAATCAAAATAAACCAATCTTGAAGCGAACTTAAAAAACACCTATCGACGTCCATTTCTTGGTACTTCTTGATAAGAGTAGAGCTTTTAGATTTCATTTTACCTTAAGGGTACAAATTTAATTTTGCAGATCTCGGGTTTTTTATTGTTATAGAACAATAGTCTTTTGTTATAAAACAATAGAAACCGCAAAAACCGCAAAAACTTTTCCCGCAAAAGTTTGTATTCTTAAGGTACGACGATGAACCAAGTAATGAAGTTCAAAGGATGTTAAAATCTCACCCTTTAAAAGTCTGTTTCATAAAAGATGACGTTTTTGGAAAATGAAATTTATTGTTTTTTCTTAATATCTTTTGAAAGCCTTGAGCAAATTCAAAGTATGATGATAGCTCAAAATTTAAGTTAGCTCTTCTACTTCCAATGCTTTTCTACTTTCTCCAAATTTAACTTCAAACTTGTTCTCTTTTTTATGAAACACCCGGTATATGAACAAGCTTAGATGATAAATCAACATAATGCCTTGTAAATACACACAGGCTCTCCACACAAAGCTGAGTCAACACTTTCGGAACAATCTGTATTCGCAGCCCACCATTGTTTTTGTTATTGTATAAATTACCATTGTCAAAAACCTCAGGTATTGCAGTTTGAAGTTATAGCTAATACTTATGATTTGACAACACCTGGACTGCAGTAAATTTAAAGGAAAATTCAGAATGATTGCTGAGCACACTTACCATCTTATGACCATGTTTGCGAACATCCATTTGTGCAAAAGAACATACGTCTCCTACCCCCGTTACCTCAACCGTGAAGTTGCGATAAAAATCGATGATTTGTTGTGACTTGTGGCGAATAGTGAAACACAATAAAAATGGTGTCAACAGAGGACTCATCAACTCTTCAAGTAAGTAAACCTAAAGAAAAAAAAGAACATGTCAAATCTTTATATCTTAATGGACAAAATCGAAGACCTATGTATGAGATGAGACCTTTTTAAATACCCTAGTTTCAAATTACGAGTGCTGAGCCAATGCATTTATTAGACAGAGGCGACGATGCAATAGCCCCATAGCACCACCTTGGTGGTAAACAAAGTCCATATTTTACGTAATAGTCAGGTAATTGTTTTCACGGAGTTACGACAAGCTAACAAGAGTTACGTCAAGCCAACTCGGCTATCTGCTGACTCAACATGAAAAGAGGGGAGGATCGAATCACCAGGCTAAACGACCCTTGGGTTCCTTTTGGGTTCCTACTAAACGATGAAGGGCAAACAAGATATCGAAAAAATATCCGTAAAACAAACGCCCTAAAAGGGTGGTCATACCCATGGCCATACTCTGATATACACTGGAGAAACTATGATCAATGAGATGTGATAAGAGTATTTGAGGAGTATTAAATAAAGTGCATCAGAGGGTATTCATCAATTATGTAAAATGTATTGAAAAAGGTCATTTAGGTCTTGCATAATTCATGATTTCCTTCATTTAATTTCAGTTTTCACGAACATTTTTCGAAAAAGTACAGTAGGAAAAGAATGGACATTTAAAAAAGTTAGAAGAGAAAGAATTTACTGCGCGATAAAGTTTGAAAAATATCACGAAACTTCGAGAAGAAATTACAGAGTTTTCTGCGGCGTAAATCATCAAATATTTCTCATCTAAGGGAGTTTGCAAAAACCTATCACACCAGAAGAAATGCGTCTCCACTGTTTATGCTTTCTTATCTTCTGTGTAGCTCTCTACACATTCATCATGGTCACTTACTTACAATCATACATAAAAAAGAACAAAAAGACAGTCAATCTTCTTCCTCCAAAATTAATTGTTTTGGTCTCTCAGCCTCGTTCTGGATCCACTTTCCTTGGTAACGTCATCAGTAAATCCATTCAGTCGGTGTATTTCTACGAGCCGTTGTACAGGTATAACAAAATATCATATCGGGAAATTTATCGGATTTATTGGATGATACGATTTTTTCAATGTGTTTGATGAGTACTTCTTAATTATGAGATATGACATTGTTGAATGAGAAGGCGATCGCACTCGATACAACCGATCACCGATTGCAATCGATAGTTAATCGATTGATTAGATATCTATCGATTCCAATAACAGATCGTATCGAGGGCGACCACATGGGAATAATTACAGAGATCCTCGTCTATAACCCAGAAGACACACAACGCCACCCCAACATTGTTTCAAAGTTCAAATAACGTTCTGACGTTAAAGCAACATTCCGCACCAGATGGGAATTTGATGAAATCTTCTTTGTACTAGGTACGACGCATCGTTTAAAATCGACATCAACTTCGCCAATCGCAAACAAAGAACAAATTACGATTCAATGTCTGCAGAATATCTGAGAAAGGTTTTCGCTTGCGATTTCAATGATCAACAGAGCTGGCATCGCATATTCGAATCACCCTTCAAAGTCCTCAGTTCCAACGAATGCCAAGAAGAAAACACCCTCAATAATATTCCGCCCCAGAACGAACAGGGCGGTACTGCAGGTGGTTACAAGTTGAACAGATGTCTTCCTTATTTTAATTCGAACCAGATACAAAAGAATTGCCAACGAATGAACCTAATGGTTAAGGTATGATGTCCATTACGTCATCTTTTCTACGGAAACACCCCAAAATACCGGATGTTTGCCACTAGTTCTATTGTTAAAATTCAAAACTGGTGACAAACATCCGGCTTTTTAGGGTACTTCCATATAAAAGATTACGTATGGATATAAAAAAATATCAAGTTTTTTCTCTGAATAAAAGTTAACTCCTAAAACACTATATATCCATAAGGCGTTCTTGAACCAAACATTTGTTTCAGAAAAACTGCTTTCTTTCTTTTATCATTTCAGCTGCTGGAGTTACGAATACCTTTAAGTGAAGTCAAGCGATTACAAAATTTATTGGACTATCGTGCGAGATATCGTATATTATATCTGGTACGTGACCCACGAGCTGCATTTTTATCTTTGTTAAAAACTGGTTGGGTGGCTCAAAATAAATCTGGTCCTGAATTTCGACAATACGTTGAAAAGAGATGCGATGAAATGGAGCGCAATATCAGGGATGTGAAAGAATTGAAAAATGTCATTACAGTAAGGTGAGGTATTGAAAATCTTCTTAACACAATGGAAAGGCAAACCCTAAAACTATAATTTAACTGGTGATTACATTCCTTCTGACAAGTGAGTAACAAAACTTTCATCACTTACTTTCACTCTTCGATGGTTCCTGGACAACATGCTCATCATTTGCCAGATAGTTTACCCAAGAACCAGGTTAACCAAGTTAACAGTTTATATGATGATAACAAGATCAGTCGGTAGTCAGGTAATGGACAATGTTTTAATATTCTAATCCTATTAACTTCCAAATTTCTTTTCTTCAAAAAGGTATGAAGATATTATCGTCAAGTCTACCAAAACATTTCGTAAGCTTTACGACTTTCTCGGTGAAGAAGATACAAAGAAAATCCAAACATCAATGAACAGTCAACCTTGTTACGTTCCTAAATTCAACAACAAAAACAATATTTCGTCTCACTTTAACAGTCGTAAATTACTTTACAAACTCGTTAAGGTACCTGATGATCAAGAAAAAATTAACAGCGATTTACACCGTCCGGATGACGACGATGAACGACACTATATTCGTAAAACTGAAATCGACCGACAAAATTATCGGTGTTACGCGCTCAATAAATGGCGTTACGAGGTCAGCAGTGAGTTTATCGAGCTGGTTGAATCGAAATGCGGTAAAATGATGGACTTAGTGGGTTATCTGAGAAGCAATGGTGATGGAAAGATATTACAAGATGTTTCAAGGAAACTGATTAAACCTGAGTACTGACTGGAATCGGAATTTGTACGAGTCTGGATCGATTTTAATCGTCTGTGCCCTGGGTTTCCTAACCTTACACTATCTATCTACATGGCTTTTTATGCAATGCAAATTGTTCTTTTTACATAAAGGACAGGATTTACACAGACCGGAGTTTCCCATCGTTGGAGAATACATTTTGAAGTAAATTATTCACAGAGAAAACGCAAGCAAAAGCAACACTAAGATTGAAAGCTTTGTTCAATATGGCATTCCAGGAGTGCTTCCAGAGTGAACAAAAGAAGTTGTTCAACTTCCAAAACAGTGAATTTGCCTTATTCTTTTTCAGTAAAACGGTACAAAAAATCTAAACATAAGTATTTTAATCGGACAAAAAAATGTCGGACATAATTTTCGTCACCTACAAAAAGTTTTGTCACTTTTGTCCGACGAATAATTTAATCTGACGAAAATTTTGTCCAAATCTGAAGTTTCATACTTCTTCATATTTCGTATTAAAACGGGGAAAACATGGATAAAAACATCAATACGTTATATTATAGAATACTTTAATAAACGAGTCT
>JAUJPO010085860.1:0-10137 GCA_032270745.1 Tiaropsis multicirrata | reverse complement strand
ACAAAGTTAAACCAATCAGAACCAATATCAAACCATTTCAAAGCTTTCTTAATACCACGCCCATAAGTAAATTCAGGGGAGCCTATAGGCCTTTTATGATGTACCCAAGAAGAAAGCAACTTTCTTGGCAATCTATCGAATGACATGCGAGCTGTATGGCCAAGCCACGACAACTGCCGTTTAAAAACATAATGCTCAATCGGTTGAAGACTCAATTTTTCCAACAAAGATTTGGTTGATATTCTATATAAGTAGACATGATTACGATTAATTCGACACATTGCACGTACACATGAGTGATGGAAATTACGAATTTGTCGAAATAGGGATTCCGTTAGGCACCAGGTCTCCGCTCCATAGAGGAGGATGGGTAAGATTAGGGATTGGTACGAAGTTCCTTTGGCTTCGATTGTGATTCCACGAGAAGAGAAGAGCGATTTTCTCATAGCACCAAACGCATTACTGGCCTTTTTGATACGATTGGCCACGTCGATGTAATCTTTGCAATCGCGAGATATCATACAGCCGAGATAACAAAATTTACCGACTGTAGGGAAGAATTTCGAATTCCCAAGAAGAATTGGTGAAAGATCGGTACCATCAAAAGACGAAGGGTCGTTATACATTTTAGGGGGTTTCGATACAAATAATACCTCCGTTTTAGATGGTTTATCAGGTGATAGCAGGTCACCTGTGTGAATTTCCATCCCAAATTTATCAAAGTGAAACATCAGGAGTGGCGAGTAAGTTTCAACATCTGATCTGGTTTCAAAGACAACAGCAGTATCATCTGCGTATTCCGAGTCATCGACCGAGAACTCCGATCCTTTTGTGTTATAACGTCTCCCTGTGAGAACGAAATCTTCTTTGGTACGGTAAACACAGAGTGGTCGCTGGTGTAAAGTCCTCCACGATATCATAACAGCAGCTATGTAAATTACGAATAGAACAGGGCCAAGGATGTCACCCTGTTTGACACCAATCGTGCAAGGCATGGTATGTGTGACAGAATCGATTTCAAAATTGACTTTGAAATTAGCGTGTAAGAGTTTCAGAATAGCGATCATTTTATCAGGAACACCGAATCTTTGTAACACTTGCCACAATAAAGAGCGAGGGACTCTATCAAACGCTTTGACAAGATCTAAGAAGAGCACCCATGATTCGAGATTGTGTTCCCTGCGTTTTTTCAAAGCCATTTTTACTGAGAAAACAGCGTCCATACAACCTCTTCCTGTGCGGAAGCCACATTGCGTCTCATGATCAATGATTTCGACCAAGGGTTGTAGTCTACTATGTAAGATTATAGCAAGTGTTTTATAAGCAGTTTCAAGCAACATTATTCCCCTGTAGTTTCCAGGACGCGAGAGATCACCTTTTTTGGGCAATATGACAAGTTTACCAAAGTCCCATGTGGTTGGGTATGTTTCGTTTGACCATATATCAACGATTATACTGACAAAGTAATTAAAACAATGAACATTATCAATGAGAGATTTCAACATTGCAGCAGTGATACCGGAAGATCCAGGTGCTTTATCTTTTAAACGGAGAATAGCTTTCTTAATTTCTACGGCATCAGGTATTGTAGATAACGAGTTCAGTGTAGGAGACTGTGGGACAGATTGAAGAACGGAAGGATCAAACATCTCCTTGCGGTTATACAGTTTTTCAAAGTGAACGCGAAAAACTTCTGCGTTTTCTTCTGGTGTGGTACATTTGCTACCATCAACTTTCTGCATCATCACTTGTTTATTTGGTGGTGGTTTATTAAGTCCCTTTTTCAAAAGTGATATTGCGTCCCAGAACGACTTAGTTCCTCGGTTAAGTGGATTTGGTCCAGAATTGATGTCTGTACATAATTTCTTGATCCATGTACTTTTAGCACGATTTATTGCTATTTTCAGTTCATTGCGCGCACATTTTGCAGCATATGTTGTACTGCGAGTAGCACGTCTGATTTTATTGAAGATAGTGGTATTTCTCCTTTGTATAAGAGTTGAAAGTTCCTTTTCGTTTTGAGTGAACCAGTCTGGGCATGGACGAGTTAGTTTGGGTAATGTCGACGCTGCAGCATCTGCAATAGAGTTTTCAAACAGTTCAAAGTTAAGGTTTGTTGGGTTTGAGAGCTTTACTGTAAGCGAATCGATGAAATTATTACGAATAGCTTGGTCAGTGATGAGTTTGTTTGAATCAAATTTAGCGAGGGTTGATTTTCTTTGAGATTTTTTGTAGAGACATGCTGCGATTCTCAGTTTCATTCGAACTGAGAGGTGATCAGTGTCAAGTAACGGTTTCGAAACAAAAGTGTCTATAATACGACAAAAATCGATTTTCGAAGTGAGAATATGATCGATTTGGTGCGGAAGTTTGGAGCGGGGATGTTGCCATGTCGCATAATTCTTTTTACGGAAGTACGTACTGCATGCAACTAGATGATTGATCTCTAAAAATGTCGTAAAACGTGCTCCAGCATAATTGCAATGAGGTAAACCAAATCTTCCTACTGACGCCATCGAAATACTATCTCTCTCATAATTAATACCGAGTGAGGAATTTGTATCACAACCAACAATAAGAATGTCATTTGGGCGTTTAGAGCTAATACAACTTTCTAAGTTTTGAAGAAAAATGTCCCATATTTGAGCATCAGCTACTCCAACGGGTGCATAAGCGGACACAAGGAAAATTTCAATGTCATTTTTACGATTGTCTTTCAATACGAGGCGGGTGGCGATAATACGTTTACCGAAATTAGTATAAATAACAGATCCAGCTTCTTTCCAGGCATGGGTAGCGAATTCACTAAGGATAATTCCGACACCACCTTTACCTCTTTTACTTTTGTCTTCATTAGCATCGAGTCCATTCAAAAGGAAAGTACAGTTATTTACAGTCTCAGTAACCTTTCCGTGTCTCCAAGATTCTTGTAAACATAAAGCGAAAATGTTCTGTTTTTTGACTTGGGTTGCAATTTCGTGAATTCTTTCTGAAGATTTAATACCTCTAACGTTTTGTGTAACAAAGTTCAGTTCTTTAAATTTTTTCGCTTTTCGTGGCATTGCAACTCTGGGGATCGCGACCCCACCAGTGTTGGTACGCTTGAAATGATCGTCTACGATTGAAGCGGCAGAGGCATATTCCTCTGGCGAGCAGCAACCACCAACAAGTTGATCAGCATTACAGCCAGGTGTACAGATGTTACATCACGTGTGTTGTTCTCCTGGGTGTGGTGGCTCACCACCTTTTTGTTGTGGGGGATTTTCTTTCCACCACCACACCCTTTGTGTTAGTTGTAAGATCTTATTCACTAAATAATCTTAGGAGTGAATTTTTTATCTAATTTCAAGAAGGGGAGAGATACCAACATGTGCAGCAACCATCCCATGTCGTTGGTAAATTTATTTTCACATTGTCTCATATGACCAGCCACTAATCATTTGATCGTTCCATTGTCATTTAACGTCACATCATTTCTAGTTCGTATTAACCCTATAATAACTGTTTGGGAGGGCATTACGGGAGAATAATGACCGATGTCAAAGTAATGCCCGAGCTTGCGGCATTACGTGACCGAGGTCATTATATGGCATGTGAAGTCATTGCAGTTTTACTGGCCTGTAATTGCCCGATTGACGTCACTTTAAACCAATCAGAGTTCAGCATTTGCGAATTATAGAGTTCGGCCCTCTCGCTCGGGTAATAACGCCTTATAATCATCATGGAACCGAAAATTACGGAATTTAAGTGACCAAAAATTAATATTTTAATGTGGTTTTCATGGAAAAAATGCTCTTGCGGTCTGCTCAGGGAAAACCAGAGGGAATCTGTTTCTGATATGACTATTTTGCAATAAAATGAAATTTTAGGCTACGACTTTTCACCTTTTCTATCTATTGTTTGTTATTACAGAATCAATAAATATAATTTATCTAGGTATAGTAAGGCTACGAAATAAGAAAACAACTTCCATAATCCCGCGGTAATAGACGTTAAATATCTCCAATATTCACATTTCTCAAGCATTTCTCAAAAACTAAATGTCTTCCATTAAAAGCGGTGCCTTGAAATCCTTGACTTCTTTTTACTTTTATCTTTCCTTGAAAGTTTTATTAATGTAGATCTTCGGTCAAGTGCTGAAGAACAGCATTGTGTAGGGCAACCAACGTCACAAGAAGCTGGTGTGCAATTTGACTCACAACTTGGTGCTGCGGGTGGTGGTGGTGGTGGCGGTGGTGGAGGAGGAGGAGGAGGAGGAGGTGGTGGTGGAGGGGGAGGAGGAAGAAGTGGCGCAGCTGCAGCAGAACACACGGTACAGGGTGGAGCGGGTGGTGGACAAGAAGGTGCCATACATGGCGGTGGTGGGGGTGGGCAAATTGGTTGACAGGCCATCGGTACTGGTGCTGCACATGGAGTGCATGGAGGTGGAGGTGGTGGGCATGGAGGGGCTGCACAGGGTGGAGGAGGTGGTGGACAGGAAGGTTGACATACTGGTGCTGCACATGGTGTGCAGGGGGGTGGTGCAGGACAGGGTGGAGCCATGCAAGGGGGTGGAGGTGGTGGACATACCGGTTGACAGACTGGAGGTGGTGGAGGTGGGGGTGCTGCACATGGTGTGCATGGTGGCGGTGGAGGAGGACAAGGAGCTGCCATACATGGTGGTGGTGGGAGTGGGCATGAAAGTTGACATGTAGCTATCGGCATTGGTGGAGGTGGTGGAGGTGCACATGGGATGCATGGTGGAGGAGGTGGAGGACACGGTGCTGTCATACACGGTGGTTGAGGGGGAGGACATGCAGGTTGACATATCGTTGGTGGTGGTCCTGGTGGACTGGCACAACATGATGATGAACATGAGGGTGCACAAAGAGAAGAACATGGAAATTGACAAGTGATAGGTTTGGCTTGAGCTGGAGGTGCTGGGGGTGGTGGAATGTTTGGTCCTGGTAAATATGCTGCTCGTTCTTTAAACTTAACTGGTCGTGGTTTTGGTGGTTGAACATACCCTATTGGAGGTGGTGCCATAGGAGGGTTTTCGCAGCATTCAGGTGTACAACTTGGATAGCATGTTGGTGCGCATGCACTACACGATGGTGCTGCCATTTGACCGGCTTGATCTACAAACAAAGATTAATAAGATTTATTGGTCAGTTAAGTTAATAATATTGAGTAAGTTAATTAGATTGCGTTTGCAGTAACTTGTAAGGTAAGCGTTGATTTTTAAAGATATGAATTAAACGTACCAAGAACGAGATAGCCTCCTGCTCCTCCTTCAGGTAGAGATTGTTGATATCCGAATGCTCCTGGTTGATCAATCTGTTGTGGATTATAAGGCGATTGCTCTCCGGCTGGTTGTTGTGGTTGCTGTGGTTGTTGTGGCTGTTGTGGCTGTTGGGGTTGAGGCTTTTGTGGTTGCTGTTGTTGTTGCGGTTGTTTTGCTGTTGCCTGTGGTGCTGGCTTTGTTTGAGGTTTATTAGGAGGTGGGATGGCAGGTGGTTTATCAAGCGCTCCTGGTTTTGGAGCAACAGGTTTTGGTGCGGTACCTGCAGTATCTGAATCATCACTTCCATCGTCAGCACCGTTATCGGACGCATCATCTCCTGCACCTGTTCCTGAATCTGCTGGTGTTTGTTGAGGGTTGGGCATGGCGGCATCTTTAGATGGTTGAACATGTTCTGGTAATGCAGCTGCTATCTTCAATCCTTTGTGTTTGACAGGCAGTGGAGAAATTCCTAAATGAATACGTTTTGAGATCAGAAATTGAGATTCCCAAGTTTTAAAATGAGAAAAGTGAGATTCCTTGGATTTCGTTTCCAAAAACTTTATTTTTGTATCGATGGCACACTTTAATAAACATCGCCTGAAAGCCATGTTGATAATAAGCAAATGCAAACGTACCAAATCTTAGTTTAGAAATAAGAACCGCGCCTTCCTTTAAAACGTGGTATATTTTAAATTATTTGAGAAACAGGCCATTTTTGAATGAGCTGTAGTTACGTTTATTCGCAAACATTGTAAAGTTCTTTTTGACACACTTTGTTGCCCTACTTTGGACAAAAAGTACTGTGCTGGAATGAGAGTTCTGAGTGGATAAGTTTAAAAAGTTAAAGAATCTCAATTTATAACTAGTTACGAAAAGGATTTAAAAACATGGTTACAGCCTTATGTATTTATACGGGGTATCAGAAATTTGAGACAATAAAGAAATAAGAAACCTCCTGCTCTTGTTTCACCTTCTTCGATGTCATCATCTTCCACCTCATCTTCGGAATTTTCATACGAATTTGCTATGTCGTCATCTTCTAAACAATGAAATCAACATACGATGGTTGTTAATTAGTATCATTATTGAGTGAAAATTTAAGGGTTCCCTGTTAGTATCAAACATCATACGAACTCTTATTTGCACCCTTATCTCTGCGACCAGCTGGGATATCCACCCCATTGGTCACCACCGTAGGGAACTATAGTAGTTCGAACTATATGTTTTTTTATAAGCAATACTAATCAGACTAGTGTCTATGTACCCAGTGGATATCAAACACTCTATTGGGTAAGAATTCGAACTTTTTAACCAACTGGAGTAGGTCAAAGCAAAGATATTTGGTCAAAGGACAATTTTTCCATTGTGGTCACTGAAATGTTGAAATGTCATACAGTGCGGTTAAAGCATGGTTAGAGTACCTCTAATTTTCCACAGGACCACGACTTTTTTCTACTGTGGTGACCAGTGGGGGTGACCAGTGGGGGTGGTCACAGAGATAAGAGTGTAATAAATGAACAAGGTAATGCTCTTACCTGGATTCGTTTTATATTTTCGTTCAGCAGCAGCTATTCTCTGTTGCTCTTTTTTAACGGAATTTGTCAGTGATTTGAATTGTGCTTGCACTGGTGTCAAATGTTTCTTCTTTGCTGTTTCTAAATAAAAGTAGAAGAAAAGGGTTATCTAACAGACCGTGGTTAACATAAGTGATGGAATATTGCTTAAGATTATATATGACACGCCCAATCCAGTTCTCTATCCTTAGAGCATGTTTAGTACCAGATTGTGACACCCCTATTTCCGTGACTGTCTCGTCAGTGGTCACACCAGTAGAAAAAAAAATCCTCCATTTTTAAGCCGCAATGGAAAACCTGAGTTTAAAAAAAAACCATCCCATCGAAAGTATTATAAGGAAAGAACATTAGAACAATTTAGATCAGTTGTGATAGCAATTCTTTTCTCAGCCTTTTTTTGAGGTTCTCAAACTTCATAATACCTTTCTTTATAGATTTTGCATCAATGAGGATGAATACAATTGCCAAGGATAAAATAATGTATAATGTTCTCATAGTGGTGGATTTTTTCTTTAGTTTTATATAATCCTTGCAGCAATGTGTTTTATTTCATTTTCACTAAAAATAAACAACGAAAATCAAGCCATAAATGCTTAATTCTAGATTTGTTTTCAAAAGTAGGCTTGCAAATAGGCTTGTCAAAAAATGTTATATCAGCAACGCTGACAGAAAATTAATAACGAAAATAGAAAATTAGATAGCTAAAGGGGAATGGGTATACGGGTTTTCAAAAACAGAAAACAGAAAATTATTATGATTCTTGATTGATTCAAGTCAAGCTAAAATGAAGATTTTTTTCTGGGCAAGTTATTCTCTAAAAAAAAAGTTGGTCAAATGTTTTTCATCTCCAGTAGGCTTAGATTTCAATCATTGGGGCTGGAAGAGGAATTTCTGAGGTAGGAGCAGAATTGCGGAGTATGAGCAGTTAAATTACTTGAGGTTTACCCAAAACAACATTTCAAAACTTTGGGAAAATATAGCGGGAAAACCAATTAAACCTATATTGTAGCCCTAAAACTTTCTTGTAACCGAAATCTTCACAACTTTTAGCTGGAGTTTTGTTTATCACGCAATTGAATTTTTTTCGACTTTCGCAAATGTGCATTTTGGATTTCCACTCGTTACCAACTTAACTTGACAAACAGCGCAAATACAACCGTAAAAAAGTGTGAATGAAGCTTCTTTAACCCTTTTTCCATATCATAAATCAATCAAAATATATCTTAATTTCAAACATCTCCATGAATTTTGAATTTATGCTCAACATGAGAAGGAAGAACAAAACAAACACAAATCAGTATTTTCATGAAAGTTTGATTCATTCAACCGAAACCGTTTATTTGTTTTACTTGTGCGCAACCAACCATATAAGACTGGGTGTCAGGGGCGGCACCAGAGGGCGGTAGTAAAGCACTGGTTACGAATCAATTGTGAAGTGTTGCATCCTATTTTTCAGTAATGATATTAGTAATAATAAGGGTTCAGACAGACCCAAACCTGGAAAACCTGGAATCCTGATCCCTTTATGAAAAAATTCAAGGAAGATCAGGGAAATATTTTTTATTTGCTTGTAGGCAAATTAAAGTAATTTTTGTACTAGATATGACCGTTGTAAAAAATATCTCCCCTTCAGGGCCAGTCATTATGATACTTTACTCTTTTACCTGTATCATTGTAAAAGAAAGTTTGACCATAGGCATTTGCATTACACTATTTTGATACTGCGTGCTCCTTTCAGGGAAAGGACTCAAAATCGGTTCTCTTAGGAAAAATTGCCTAAACTTTGCTGGAAATTTCACGACAAAGGGGGCTTACAGAATCGTTCAAAATTTTGTGACTTTTTCTCTGGGGTCAAGGTTATTAGGTAAAAATGGTACGGGGATGTTCCGCTGGTCAGGGTATCTTTTTCAGCTTTCGTGAATCCCTGGTATTGTCGCAAAAACACAAAAATGAAAATTCTCTCCCTCGTAGGGTCCAATTTTTTTGAAAGTTTGAGAAAAACATGGGAAACCTTTCGGAAGGATATGGAATCTGAATCCCATTTAGGTTAAATTTTTTACGATACTGTATTTGGAAAAATATTACCACAATGAATCCCACTTAGGGTCCATTTTTCAAAACCCAGTGGCAAACACCCCCGTCGGACCATAAGGTCAGTACTTCCTCCTTCAGATTTTAGTCTTAAATGAAACCTAATTGCCAATAACCAATAAGCTCGAAAAAATATGAAACCTTTTAAAGAAATTTCGTTCTCCTTGATGATGTCATCGTACCAGATTCGTATATTTTACAGACCAAGAAAATGCCTGAGAATGCCAACTTAGTAAAACTTTGTTTGGTAAAACTTTGTCAGTTTGCTAATTTTAAGGGAGGTCTGTAAAACATACTTATCTCAAGTTCTTTATATTTAAACTGACGTGGATGAGAAAATTAGGTAAATTACTGACCGATCTTCAAGACCTACTATTAGTTAATATTTTCTATGTCAAAAGCTTTATCATATGGGGGTATTTCACAGAACGGGTTAGAGACATTTTTTGTCAAAATTCAGGTATTAGCGGCAAATTTGTACAGAAACCTTTGAGCAAATCACGCAAAATTCAGTTTTGCCTGTTCAACATTATGGTCTATAAAATACCAACCCAAAAAAGTGGCTGAATGGAATATTTGAAGGTTGAAAAATCATTATTTATAGGGAAGGTACTAGATGTATGAGGTGACGGTCCAAGCTGATGTTTGAAAATGGACCCTTCTTAGAGAGACTAAATATTTCAAAATTTGAACAAAATTTAGATTTTTTCCCATTAATTTTCCAAACACTTTCCAAATTAGAGCATAGAAATGTTGAAGTAAACGACCCTTGAGAGTTGAGAGACTCAAATTGTGAAAGAGGACATAATAAATGAACAGAAATTTTTGGTTCAAGTTTTTCTTGTCACACATGAGTAATATAATATCTATATGTTTACAATTTATTCTTTACTTGCATTCTCAACTACAATGACAGCTCTCTCTTTTGTCTTGATATGAACTAAAATATTTCTCCATCTCTCTGTTCCAGATCTGCGGGTTGAGCGCCTCCATGGATAGTCTGTTCCATATCTGCGGGTTGTGCGCCTCCATGGATTGTCTGTTCCAGATCTGCGTGTTGTGCGCCACCATGGGTAGACTGTTCCAGATCTGCGGGTTGTGCGCCTCCATGGGTTGTCTGTTCCAGATCTGTGTGTTGTGCGCCACCATGGGTAGACTGTTCCAGATCTGCGGGTTGTGCGCCTCCATGGGTTGTCTGTTCCAGATCTG
>JAUJPO010085849.1:0-10139 GCA_032270745.1 Tiaropsis multicirrata | reverse complement strand
GGTGTGTGACGGACGGACGGACGGACGGAAACACAGACAGTTGCTTTTGAAAGGCCCGTTCGCTAGCGCTGGGCCAACAAAAACTGAATGCCTGAAGTCCCGGACTTGTGACCGGTTCATAGCGACTTTACACGTGTTACGGGATCCCAACACTCAGTTTCCCTCAGGCATTATCTGAAACCGACCCGCAGTACCAAATACATAAACAAACTAAATAGTAAAACAAAAATAAGAAGAGAAAGAAGCTAAAAGATATTAAGAACTGATCCATTTTTCTGTCCATACAGTTAAGTACAGCATACGATGATCAGTTTTTAGAAAAGAGACAAAAAGAAAAGTGAAGGAAAGAGCCAGGTGCGACGCACCGTATGGGAAGAACTTCACGGGAAATAGAGAAAGACAGAAGTAGGAAACAAACCTGAGACGGCAAAATAAACAAACAAACAAAACAAAAATAAGTAAATAAAATAAAAAATGAAACAAAAAAGGGGGAATTTTCTTTACACCAATATATATACAGACAAAAGGGATTTTCCGTACTTGGAAAAGGACAAAGGAAAACGAGCAAAAAAAAATTTTTACTCGTTTTTTTTAATAGACATTACTAGCCCCTTGATTCTGCATACGAGAGAACAATTCAGTAATTCTTGGAACAAGATCTTCAAATAAAAGGGTGCTTCTAGCAGTGCTCAACTTTTAGGTCCAACTCTTTAGGAAAAATTTCCTTGTAGCAACTATGAAATTCATCCCTGTCATTTAAAGCACATAAATCATCAATAAATCTTCCTATGGAATGGGAATTGTAGGCTCTAGGTGAACTAGTGGAAATAAGTTTTTGACGTACTTAGCTTCAAAATGATAAAGAAACAAGTTGGCCCAAAAAGGAGCAGGGTCTATACCCATTGGAATACCAATGCATTGCCTAAGAATTGCATTGCCGGCTTTAAAGAAACAATTTTTAATCAAAAATGATACACATTCAGAAAGATTAGTAAAGAACCTATTATCCTTTCCTTTGGTAGTCCAATAGACTGAAGAATGCGAAAATCCAAGTTTATTTCTACAACCCGAGTCAAATACAAAGTTAATGATCTCTGAAAGTACTTCAATAAGAATCGTGAGGAAGGGTAGTATACAGTGTAGCAAAGTCAAAGGTGGAAATTCGTTTTGCCCTTTTCTTAGCATTGATCCTATTAAGATGGTTAACAACAGGAGAAGAATTCTGAACTATTAAGATGGTTAACAACAGGAGAAGAATTCTGAACTACCCAAAACTTATTGAAATATATATATATAGCAATATATTTTAGTCCTTCATTTGACATTCAAAAGAATCAAGTAAAACATAGTCAAGCAACAAATTTTGTTCTGTCAGTATTGGGAATTCAACTCCCAAGTTATCGAAGTTGTAATTACTAATGATCTGAAAAAGCTTTTTCTTTTTTATTGTATTGCCAGAGAAAGAAAGATACATAAACAAAAAATAGCGAGCGAGATAAGAACTAACTAGCACCCGTTGTTCACAAAGAAACAAGATCTAATTCAGGTAAGGCAGATATGTTGTATTTCTGAATAATTTTTCTAGAGTATTCGCAGTGTTTATGAAGCTATGAGGCCCCCTTAATATTTCTTGAATATATAAATCGTTCAAATTTCTGTCATTTAAAACTAGATGTTATTTATTTTCCAGAACAGGAAAAAAATTTATCGCAATAATGAAACCATGACAGGATAGACTTTCTTTAATCGTGTTTTATATGCTGCTATTGTTCCGCGATAAAAAGAGACGTAAAGCCTTAATTGATGCGCCTCCGGGAGACTTTTATGATGTTAATTCCTCTTCTACATATCATGTAGCCTGTCCCAAACCCGCACAGCGGGACGATTTTCAAAAAATTCTTGCCGTGTGTGGGTTTGTAACGTTTAGACGATTTTTTTGTGTTGTGAACCCCAGATCTAGATCTGGAGACAATGGGGTGTTACAAATTCATCACCCGTTTGAAGAATTTTCTTTGTTTTTGAAATGTCATTTAATTACATGTATTTTTGTTGAAAACAATTAACAAAGTTCTCTTTCTTTGATCTGTTGATACTTTGTCAACTCAACTCAACCATAACTGTTAAATTTATTTCGTCTTACACCCATTGTTATGAAAAGTCATACAGATATAATCCAAGCCAAATTTAATCAATTGTACTTCTTCAATCAACACTTCATCACCAAAACATAGAAATATATTTCAAGACTTGGAGCTCGTTGTGAAAACCCTTCGACATATTTCTTCCTCGCTTCAAACTGCCATTTTGAATATGTTTTGTTTTTGAAAATCTTTCTAAATGCGTCGGGCAGGAATGAGAAAAGACAGCGAAATGTCGCGCGAGGCCGCGCGGAATAACTTTAAACGATACGGAGCGGTGGGAGCCTTACTTAAGACCGTCATTTATGATTTTGGAATCTCAATTTAAATTTTTTTACACCTTTTTGGAAAAAAACAAAAGGTCATTCACTTGACTTTTCTAAGTTAGTCGAGTGACTCACTTGACTCAGTCTAAATACGCCTCAGTCAGATCCCTGGCTGAAAACTTTGTTTTTCGAATAAAGGGTTCGTTTATAATTGCTTTCCGATTAGCCTTTTCCTTTCAAAATTCCATATTCAAAATAACATTATAATCGTTCTAGCGTACTATGAAAACCTTTATTTTATGATTGTCCGACATCTTAATCGCTCTCGCTGTAATTAAGAGATGCAATTAATGCCTTGTTTTATTGTTTTTATTCAAACCATTCTTTTAATGTGCTTACCTGTGATGCCTTTATTTCAAATCAGTTTAAACCAAGGAACTATAAAGTAAAGAGTTTTTTTCTCATTAAAAATTTGACATTCTTAATTCTTCGGCCGATTTCATCATGAATATTCTTATAAAAGAAAGCGTGTACTGACATCAGTGGTCATTGAATAATCTCCAGAAGTTTGCATGATTGTGTGAATGGCCTTTTACGTTTACGTGAAAGCGTGAAATTCGAAAAACATTTACGTGAATGCGTGAAATTAGCTTTACTGCGTGATGCTTGAAAAATGATCGATATTTTCAAGGTGCTATCGTTATTCGTCGCCTTTATCAAACCTTGTACCCAGGATGATGAGCTTTCTGAGACTAGCGACGGCTCTGTCCTCCTCCATTTCTCATTTTTCCCCGCGTGGCCGTCGACGGTTTGCCCTGGAATCAAATTTTACCTCTCGCTTCTTTCTATTGTTGAGGGTACTGACTTTGTGTCTGAGTGTCTAGAGATACACACAAAGAGGAGCGTGTACATTTCGTTACGCAAGAAGTCTGTTTTGCTTTATTTTATTTTCCAAATACATTTGTATTGTATTGGTTCTCTTTAACCTTTAACGTAGGTTTTGGAAAACGGAAAGGTTGATGCATCTGGTGAGCATCTGAGAAGTGTGTTGCTAGGGGATACCATATAATTACATCATTGCCAATAGATTGATTATGATAGAGCTAACAAGTACAATCGATGCTATTGTTATGAGAAAGCAAATATATTTTTTTTCAGTATTTACTCAAGAACGTAATTATCTATAGAACAATAGAAGTGAATTAACAACGTATCTCCGTATTTCTTTCTCTCTCTCGTTATCTCAGTCAAAAACAATACCATAGTCGTTTACATTTCTTTAACAAAAGAAAATATAAATCGCTTTTCTATTCTACGCATTCATTATCGAGAGATAATATAGAAAATAGCTTGTTTACAGAGTTGAGTTGTATATATTTCGTTGAAAATTGCCCGTTTATCCATATTTGATAGTTGGCATATGGTGCAGCTAGGAGCAGCTTTAGAGGGATATCTTCTTCTTGGAGTGTTTTTTTTCTTCATCTTATCAACTAATTAATAAATGATAACATTTTTATGGTATTTTTGTTATCATGCTGTCGCTGACAAAAACATTTTCCTAAACACTCCATAAAACTTATTATTGAAAAGAAACAACATATTAAAAAAAACATCTTTGTTTACCATTTGGTTGTTTTCGCGTACTTTGGAATAACTGTTTGTCTAATTGATATCTAATAAAATCATTTTTTGTTTTCGAAATCTTATAAAAGAATTTTGGGATAAAATCGGAAGTATGTAACATGTTTTTAAACAGTTTTTACATGTTTAGGTTTAGGAATAAACAGATATCTATCCTGACCTTAGTGTCCAAGTAGGGACTTTTAGCTCAAAGTAGATCACCCTTATCAGTTTCATGCCCGGGGGGTACTACCCTTGCCGGCCGTGGGTGTGCCGCTCGGATTCGAAAAATGGACCCTACGTGGGACTCAAAATTCGCGAAAAAGGGACCCTGAATGGGACTGAAGTGCCAAAACTTTCTCAAAATTTTCTACTTTTTCCCAAAAAAGCACCCTATGAAGGACAGACCTTTGTATTTTCGTATTTTTGAGACCCTGAATGGGACTCTAGATAGCTAAAATAGGGACCCTGAATTGGACTCTAGGTGAAAAAAGGTAACCTTACCCGTGGCACATCCCCGTACCCTTTTTTGCCTAAGTAACCCCACCCCCGGGGTTTCATGGGGTTTATGGGGTAAACCAATCCAGACATACTGTACTTCTTGATACTTTGACGTCCATTCTCCTTGAATTTCAATTTCATTCAAAAGTAGCTGCTCTGAGTGGATTTTTTTTCTTTTTTGGGCTTTGTGCTTTGTTGTTTGTTCTGTAATTGGAGATAATAGACCGTAATATCATTTATCACTATATTCGTTTATCTGTTTAAAACAATCGAAAATTTTATTTTGTATGTGTGTTTTAGACAGTACGTTTGTTGTGTTTAAAGGAGAAGGAAAGTGGTATTTGGAATTATGTTGTTTTAGAAAGATCTTTTGAGCCGAATTTTATATCCCGTGTTTGGGAGATTTACTTGTCCTTAGTATAAAATGGCCTAACACTCAGATGGCGAATTTTCTATCGGTACGTTCATTAAAACTCTAAAGATGCGATGAAAATAACCATCTGAGGAAGTACGCAGTGTCTAGTGATACAACTTTTTGAATTGCACCATTCTGCTCAAAACTGTTATGTTATTTTTCTCAGCTTGGCGCTTCATTCAAAAATTCGTAATTGTTTTTGCCCGGACTCCATAATTTTAAAAAGAGTATTTTCATTTTGTGTTTAATCTTTGTCTTCCTTTTTGTGTTTTAGAGTATAAAATGCATTAGATAATTAAACACATCCAATTAGCAAGGATGATGATGATACGAGAATTAAACGAATATTTCGAACGTTTTGAACGTGAGAAAGAAAGTAAGTAAAAGTTTTAGTTATAAAGAAGACCTAAAGTTTTCACCTGATCTAACCACAAAAAACAGTTGAACCTCTGTCTCAAAGTTGTCCTGGAAATGCATGTCTATTTAATTTGTATTAATGTTACTGTTTATAAAAGTATAATCTTTGTTTACAGTTTGTCTGTTTTGGTTCACTTTACAGGATTGTGTGTAAAAATTGAAATATATTAAAAATGTTTTTGTTTTTGTAATCATACAAAAGGTCTTAATGATGTGAAAACAATAATAGTTTTTTTTATACAGTTAGAAACCTTCAACCAGAGGATACCTACATATGTAAAATTCCTGTCCGATTATTCGAACTTTTAAAGAGTTCACTCCGTCCCGGACAGCCAGAGTAAGTAAAATCTTCTTTTGTATAATCTCAAATAGGCATCTTTATAATAGTAAATTGAATAAATCAAAATAAAAGAATCATTAATTATTCTTTGACCAAGATATTGATGATTTGATTCACTTGCATTGTAAACAATTGTAATTGTAAAAAGGCAGTAATGACCTTTGGCTCACTTAATTTATAATTTGATAACTTATTGATTGATAAATGTACAGCATAGACAAAAATTCATTTAAAATTACCATAAGAACCAAATACTGTATCCAAAACGTTTTGCAAAAGTTAATTCAATTCGCATTCGAAGAATATAAACTTTTCGTAAATTACGTCATGACCAAAGTGACGTGGGTTAATAAGGTCCCCGACAGTTTGCATGACGTGCGTGAATTACGCAAAGCCTTTGCGTGAATGCGTGAAATTAGGTTGCTTGTGCGATGCGTGCTCTAATAGGGAGGTTTCTTGGTAAACAATAACTTACTTAATTTTCTTTTGCACACAGGCTCGATGTTATCGCGTCCAAACTCGACGAAAAATATGACAATGCACCAGAGATTCCCGGATTCTCGCACAACGAGCAAAAGAATCGTGAAGAGTTGGATAAGCTTGCAGACCAACTAAAAGCCACCTGTGCTGAATTGAAGTACATTCAAACGAAAGATGTAAAAAGACACGTTGTTGAATACCTTGCCAAGAAAAAACGAAAGCGAAAAACGAACAGTAGAAAAGATAAGGGCGGCAAGTTAGGTGGCGGAGAACCAAAGAGGCCTTGCTACTCTAGAGAAGGTAACATTCGATTCGATTCAACTCAACTCGATTCAAATTTTATGGAGTTCTTCTTGTTTCCACACACGGATTTAGTATTTCGCAGAACCTATTTCCCTAAAACCTATTTTTTGTCAATCCAAAAGTGCGTAAGTGTAAGAGTAGTCTAGTTTACCAAATAATATTAACGAAATAATTGGTTCTCCTTATTTTTTGTTCTTGTTTAGCTCAGCAGCCGAAATCAGAGAGCCTCAAAAATTGTCAAGTAAGTGAGTTTGTTTTCTTTTCTACATTTCAATTTTAGCTTGCTGGCATATCTTTCATATTTACAGCAACTTTTTTTTCGTTTTTTTTAAACCAAAAAGATTTTCAACCCTTTTACAAATTCCAAATTCCAAGATTTTGCAACAACCTGAAAATCTTCCTTTTAGAGGTCATTTTGTAGGTCATTTTATACAACTTGATCGATATTTAAAGCGAAACTTAAGGCTATATTTTGCAGCCTAAGCAAACCTTGGTATAGATCTTAATATTCTTCTTCTTCTTCTTTAGAACAAACCCCCTCGTGGACGATACAATGTCCAGAGAGTTGCACAGCCCATGCTTACCACAGAAGAGAGTCAAGCCCGCAACCACCAAGACTCATTGCTCATAATTCCTCGCCACCCGGTTCCCCTGAATACAAATACTCAAAGTTCTTATATGACACCAGCAGCAGGTATGTATAATCTTGTTCTTTCGTTTATAAAGCCCATTCTCTCTTTCAGCGGTATGCGTTGATGGCGTGATTGGCGTTTTCTGGTGTGGTACAGCCTTGCTGAAATAGCGTGATAAGCTTCAATTTGTTCATTTTTTCGTGATGCAGTAAAATTTTGCCGTCACCGCTTACACAGTTGATATTCCCTAATACAACATTATTTCGTTGCTACTCTCCCTGTTTTGGCAAAACCCTTTGAAAGAAGCTCCCTTATTTTGATTTCGCTGTCCTAATAAAAACCGGGAGGGGGGGGGGGGTGGTCCGAAAATATTTCGAAAAAGAATAAGCGGGGCGGGGCTTTTATTCGGGTACTTAAAGTAATTCGTAGGATTCGCCTTATTATAAGCAACTCGAGATTCAATTCAAACATATTTTCTCATCGCTTTATAGTTAAGAAATTCTCATTAATAGGTTCCCTTTTCTCGGACTATAAAAACTATAACTCGAATAAATTTCGACTCCTCGAGAGTGTTTAAGGTAGTGAGAGAGTCCACAGACAGTTTGTCAGCCATTGCAATTAGTCAATAATTTGGTGTTTTCCCATCTGCACCCATAGGTACAAACACAGGCATGGACTTGGAGGCGGAAAACCTTAGTCGTTTTGCATACTCATTCCGTGGTTTGGAAGAAGCTTATCAGCAGAACGATAATGTTGATAATAATGCAGGAGGTATTCCTCTAATGCCATCATTGATGAAACAGAGCCCTACACCCAAGACATTCCAAGATTATCAACAACAAATGCAACAACAGCAACAGATGTCTGTTGCTATGGGATCTCCTCCCCAGCATCAGCAGCAACCACAGACCGAGAAGGGGCTTCCACCCTTGAATCAGCAATACGCATCTAGCCAGGCAGAGGATGGGTTTAATATGGGTGGTGTGGATTATATGACTATGATGGCTGCTGGTAGTAATACCTTTGGAGGATCAGGTACTGATCAAATGTTTGACCAAGATATGCCGATGGCTAACTCCTCAATGGCTTCTATGGGTTATCAAATGTTAGCTGGTGGTCGTATGTGGGCTATGGATGGCCCATGTTAAGTTTTTTGGGGACAATTTTGTGTGTTTTTTTGTAAATAAATAGAAAGACTTGTTCATGGACATAAAGCAACAATCAAATCCCGAATCAAATAACCGGTTTATTTTTTGAGAAGCAATTATTATTTTTAATGTTATTGCTTTTTGGTTATTCTTCGAGGTTGAATAACCAGCACAAAAAGTATTTCAAAGAATTTTTATATACAATTTTTACGTTTCTGTACATACAATAACTTTTAAACCCTCTGTTTTAGTTTTTTTCTCCATCCATTTCATGTATCTTTTTTCAAGCATTGAATAACACTCACCTTTTGTCTTCATTTCCCTAGCAAGCACGGAACGTTGTTTTATTGTCGAAACAACCTCGTTCTAACGTCAGAACGTTATTTGGACGTTAAAAAAACGTCATGTGTCTGCTGGTCCAGTAACAAACAATGAGGCTGAAAATATGAATTATCCAGATAACACCTTATTACTTTCCCGACGGAGTCCTGTTTTCCCAAATGTTATTTTTCGAAATTAAATCAGTTTGCTTTAGTAAACACCTTGATGGTACAAATTTTTGCGGGAATTGAATTTTGCGGATCTTGGGCTTTTAATTGTTAAAGAACAATAGTCTTTTGTTATAAAAAACAATAGAAATCGCAAAAACCGCAAAAAATTTGCACCCTTAAGGTAGTCTTTTTCTCTTTTTTTTAGGACCATTCTTTTTCTTCTTGTTCTCCAACACACTTAATAAGCATTTCGAACGGGAGAGAATCAAGCTTCGTTGCGACTCTTTCCACTTAAGAATATACCTTGATTCTCACTTCTTGTTACAAGTACATGCAAAAAGTTTCTCGTTTTCTGTAAGAAATATCTTGTTTTGTAATTTTGTAGCTTTTTTCTTAAAAAAGAAATATTTTTCATACGGATAAGATATATTTTTATTCCCGCAATGGTGTTATTTTTTGGATAAAAACAAAACATTATTACAAGTAAACATAGAAAGGAACCCGTCTAGCATTGTTAGTGCTGCCTCCTGTGTAAATGCCATACGACTCTTGTTTGCAAGTTCTATACGATTTTGATCACACTATGTTCTCACACTACTAGACGGGAGGGGGCAGAGATTCCAAATCAAGGCGCGCATTTTGATTGGTCAAACAGTCTTTTTGTTTATAAGTGAGTGGCGCAAGATTTGAATTGTTTTGAAAATTTAACGATTTTTTCTTTTGTAATTTGAATTGTTGAGCTGCACCCATACTCGAAAAGTTTTCATGACTTCTTGTTGGTTTGGGTAGCTAATATGGAATGTAGAGTATGGACCAGACTAAAGTGAAATTCTTCGTCTTGGTACCTTATCAACTCTAAATAATAGGCCTCCATAGGCAATATATTTGTTTTTGTTTTGGTTGGGTTGGGATTCTTATTAAACCAATAAGAGAGAGGAGTCATCTTTTTAGAGGGTTTCTTGTCTAGAACGACATGTTATACGGACTGTTTCTTGGCATTTTGAATCTAGCATGGTATCAAAAATCCGCTTGGAAGTTGGAATAATCACCTTCCAGTGGCGAATCCACAAGAGGATTTTGACAAAATGGTTAAAAAATAAACCGTGCGCACCTGTTGAATATGCTAATTTATTTGCCAATTTTCGATCTAGCTGTAACACGCGGCCAAAACTGTCCAAAAAGAAAACATTTCGTCGAAATTTCTTTTGGAATTTCTTTGAGTTGTGTACCTATGTAATGTGTTACTATCTTATATTTGATTGATGACTATCTATAATGCTTTACAACTTTTATCTTTCATTGGCCCAGCGTTAGCGAACGGGCCTTTCATTAGCACTTGTCTGTGTGTCGGTCCGGTCTCGTTTTTGCAAAAACCGCGCGCCTTGCTT
>JAUJPO010085838.1:0-10140 GCA_032270745.1 Tiaropsis multicirrata | reverse complement strand
CCAAAGTTATTGTAAAACAAGATCAGCGAGAGGCCCTTGTGTGCCTATACCTGTAATTCTTTATAATAATAATAATAGACTTGAAATCAAGAACATATATTCACAAAGTTTAGGTCATGTGATCAATATTAACCAATAACTAATCTTAAAAAAAAGATTTTGTACGCGGAATGACACTTTAATTTGCACCATTAAATCATTAATCATTAATATTTTATCACTCTCACGCGGATGGTTTTAATAGGATACTGGTCTATCTATTTTATTAGGTTGTTAATTCAATTTGCATAAAATTTGACAGAGACGTAAAAAAGAGAAGATCTGTTTAAAATCCCATAAAAAATATATCAGATCTCAGCCTTTTAACAATGTGCTTTAAAAATGCCAGTTTAAATGCCTTCGTATAAACAAGGTTCCAATGAAAAATAAAGATGCACAACAAAAACCAATATATTTATTTATCAATCTTTGCTGGTTACTTACCTTGTCATACCAAAATACCAAGAAATCATAATGGTACCAAAGAGACTTGGGAATAACAGAACAAAAGGAAAATAAATCTCCACTGTAACCCTTTAGAAGCTATGGCGGGCGATTATTTTCGAGGTATTCGTCCATTCGATGAAAGTAAAAATGTGAGAAGAGAGATATACAGTATATCTTATTCAAAATGTGGACGAAAGACTCATATTGATTAAAAGTAGAGAAATGAAATCTTTGAGGGTTGCCCAAAAAATGTCTATAAAAATAATATATACAGGTTAAATGATAAAAAATATTTAAAAAAAGGAGGTATGGCAGATTACATGTCACTCAATTCGTCCGAATCTACCATCATCTCAGTTACGCTATCCGGTTTAAACTCTTCTCCTGTTCGCGACAAACTAAGAGTAAGCGGACTGTTAGTAGCCGCTAGCCTATCATCAAGTGATAGTTCTCTATTTACACCAGGTAGACTAGTGTTGTTGAGGTCGAGACCTTTTGAACTATTCTTTTCGTGGTCTTTATTCTTGTCTTTGTGTTTGTGTTTCTTCTTCTTCTTCTTTTTCACTTTCTTTGAACTGTTGCTATCTTCATTATCATCCAATAAGGAGAGTGGATCGTTTGTTTTGGCTGGTGGTAAGAAATCGCTACCACTGTCGTGACTCGTCTCTTCTCCTGCTAACTGTAAACGAAGAGAAGAGAGCTTCTTTACAACTGTGAAAGATTACTTAGACACCAAATTGGTGAAATACTTCGAAGTTAAAGAAAATATAATATCTATACAGTGGACGTTTGAAACAACCTAAATATCTTGATTTCTCTCTCTAACATAAAAGTTTTTTCACAAATCTTTTGTAGTTTAAAAACGCGATGAGGCACCAATGATGCACTAAATTCAGTCCCGTAACGATCTTTCATTAAGTGAAGGTTTGAACATGGAAGTCCCACCCGCTTTTCCGATTGATTGTGTTGTTTTGTAAAAGACAAATGAACGGGACATTAAAAAGTGTGTAAAAGTTTACCCCTTACTTTAATTTTTAATTTGATTTTATTAGTAGCGGAGCCTTCTGAGCACATGGACATTGGGGTTCCAGGAAAAGAATCCATGATCTGTTCATCAAAAGGTTCCACAGAAAGACGTCGTTTCTTGGCAAGGACTCCTTCTTCACCAGCACTGACAGATGCTCCAATCTCCTGCGAATAAAAAGAGGAATGATAATCATTTTCCATTTTCAGAAATTTCCTGATTAAAAAAAATGGTTACGGATTAGATCAAATTCAATATTTTAATTGAAAAGATCGACTTAACGTGACGTAAATAATCTAAAATCAGATTCAGGAGAGATTTGAAGAGAAACCGCGTTTCAGCATGTACAAAGTTCATTTTTATTGAGTTAATTTCATGATAGGCACATAGCTTGAGTTCAGTCCTATTTTGACGAATCGATCTATTGCACTGTAAATAGAACTTTTTTTAGCAATTTTATGTTTAGAGTCCGAATTAACTTCCATTCTCAAGGATTATTTATTATGTGACTCGGACCGTCACCTGGGGCTCGTCCCAGGGTTGATTTGGGTGGGGCTCGAACCCACAACCTTCCGTTTTGGAAACCAGCGCCCTACCACCTCGCCCACCACTCTCCAACTGAACTAAAATGTAATAAGTAAAAAGTAGGATTATGAACGGCGTTAAGCACTCAATCTTAACTAGACTCACCGGAGAAGCAGGAGCTTTAGGTGCTCCAATGTTCGACATGGCTTTCTTTTCTTTTAAATCAATCACAACGCCAAACTATAAAAGGAAGGATACCCAAGATATTCTAGTAATTAATACTAACATTGCCCTAATGTGTAAATAAGGACGGTTATCTATTAGATGAAATAATTTAAAAAAAGATTTACTCTGGAAAATTAATCTTCTCATGAAGACTCTTTTCAAAAAGGGAAACATCGTTAAAAACAATAAAACAAAAATTATTTTTGATTCCACAGGCAACTTACACCATGGCTTGGGACGCAGGGCGGTGTAATCCTTCCCCATAACACGCTATATAATTCCATTATGCTACAACGTAGCCTGTATTCAAGTGTGCAATCGGAACTGAAAAAACAAAAAACAAATAAAAAAATTCATTTGCTTTAATTAATGAAGATACATACAGCACAAACTGGCAACCTGGGTCAGAATTCTTGATGTAGGTACGTACGTTTACGGATATGTAGTTTATGAAGAATACTTTTATTAAAACTTCAAGATACTTCCAGCCTCGTCCCCAGGGTTCATTGCGCACCTTTTGACGTTTTTGATATGGCTCGAGATATAACCCTGGAGTTCCATCCCCGAAATCCAGGGTTCTTATATTAGACTGCGTGAGTTTCCCAAGAATCCTGGAGAACTATTACGTAATGCTTTCTGGTTGAAATTTAGTATCAATGAAAGCCAACAATTTTATTATCGATTACGTAATCAAAAAGGAGACAGTTCCAGCGTATTATTTGACGCTCCATACAAAAGAATGTGGAATAGCGCAGAGGATACCCTAGGAACGAGGTTTGATGGTTCAGCAAACAATAGCAAAAAAACATACTTCATGAGCTGCCACAAGCGTTCCACAAGCGTCAAATTATTGAAAACACAATCAGCGGATTTCTTCTTTTCAAATGGTGGACTTTTTGTCAAGCATGTAACAATGTGATGTCTGCAAAAGTTAAATATCAGAATAAATTACGACAAATGCAGAAGATCTTGTCGATAGGTTGTACCACACAACCCTGGAGCATCTAAAGGTCTCCACAAACCAGTCAACATTTCGACCAACATCCACTTTCCAATAAGTTGGCCAACATTTTATCAATATTCAATAAGTGCTAGCCAGTATTTCCACAGAAATTCGCATTGGGCTCACTTAGATAATCTGTATCTTTCCTAGTTCTGAAAATCCTCCGTATTATTTCTAAAGATAGTCTTGATATTTTAAGACAGTACGTATTTATTATTAAAAGAATTTTGGAAGAACTTTTTGAAAGTTTATTATTTTCAGAAAGATAGTAGCTTAGGTAGAAAGGATGTTCTAACCATACCACTATTTTCTTTGTTTCGCTCCACGCAAACAATGTAATTAGATTAGGGCCGCATTACCTGATTCTCGGTACCGGATCTTTTTCCACCAAATCCAACAAAAAATCCAAATCTTTCTCACTTGAATGAACTGAAATGGGAATAATATACAATGGTGATATATATGTTAAACTCTACTTTCAAAACGAAAATATCTCAATCTTTGGAGAGAGAGAGAGAGAGGTCGTACTCTTAAACACAAATCCAGCCTGAGAATTAAGAAAAAAAGTCAAAATAATTATACAGTTTAACTCACGCAATTCGAACTCCTATAATTCGACGAGTATAATTTAACGAGTTTAACTGTATTTGCCAATGACACCTTTATCAGATGACACCTTTATCAATGAAACCTTTATCAATGACACTGTAATGATTAATTATTCTATCACGATGCAATTTCTCAGGCTCGATTTTGCATTAGTGGGGACCAAAATTTCAATGGGGTGAAATTCAAATCATTCAAACCCACTGGGTTGGGTGAAATTATAATGTTTTTCTAGTGGGATCCATAACTCGTGGGATCATAAAAATCTATTGTTTTTTAGTCATATTTTCAGTGGGATGTAATTCTTTGTTTTGCCACTGGGGTGGGAGTTAGAGACAATATCCGATTTTTCTACTGAGATGACCTCATTGAGTGGAGTGGATCTCAGTGGGTCACATGCGCAGACGTGTTTAGAAAATAGAATTGCAAAAAGGCCGGTCTCCACTGAGCGCGCGCAGCTCTCGCCTGTTCTGTTTCTCTGTTCTGATTGGTCTCGGAGATAACATTACGTCATCTTGTTATGTAATATTTTTTCCGAGGCAAATCAGAACAGAGAAAGACAAAAGGCGCGCGCTGTTCTCGCTAAGTTGAGACCGGCCTTAACCAAAGCTTAGAAAACAATAAAGCATGGTCAACTCATACCGTGAACGAAATCGACCAGAGTTTCCAGAGCTGTCAAACGTATATCTTCAAACATCCCATACTGACTGTACTTTCGAAAGTATGCTGATTCAGCAGGAATATGACCTGTTACTTGCAGTCGTCGGATCGCCTTTAAACAACTAGGTGAAGAAATAGTATAATAAAATCAAAATTCATAAACCGAAATGTCCTTTTTCAGAAAAAACGATTTTTGGCGAAATGGAAAATTCAAAAGTCCGCTTGAGTTTTATCAATAGCGAAGTTACGCAAGGGGCTATTTAGGAGACGTGAAATGTACGACTTGGACCTGTACATAACCCTGCCCAGCAAAATCTTTATGCGTATTCATCTCTAATAGGTTATGTACAGGTCCAAGTCGTAGATTTAACGTCCTAAATAGCCCCTTGCGTAACCTCGCTAATCAGTAATACAGACGGTAATATAGAAATCTGTCTCAATTCCCCAGTTACTCTACTGGATGACACCTTTTTTACCAGGGCTTGAATTTCACATTGTAAAAATGATTTAGGTGGGGGGGGGGGGGGCTAAACAACAAATATCCAAATTTCACAGGATTTTTTAAAATTGCAATGGGGCTTCGTTTCTAGGTGACACTTTTTTCAAAATTGCATTCCCCTCGTTTCTGGTATGTTTTTTTTTCAACCAGGGCTTGCATTTCACACAGAAATTTTTTTTTTAGGTGGGGGGAAAAACGCTAAACCACACGTCCAAATTTCACAGGATTTTTCAAAATTGCAACGGAGCTTCGTTTTTGGGTGACACTTCTTTCCACTGGGGCTTGGATTTCACACAGAAAAAATGATCAAGGTGAGGTAAAACGCTGAAATTCGTTTCTGGAGCCAATTTTTTCCACCGGGACACTGATTCAAGGATGTATACATCGGATATAGACAGAATAAGAGATGCGTGTGAAAAATTAGTGTTTGTAAAGGAAACGTTGCTATATACCTGCAAGTGAGCTATATACCTGCAACCTGCAAGTGAGCTATATACCTGCAAGTGACGGAGTACTTGTATGAAGATAAGAGCTTTTCCATATTCAAACGACGATTGACTTCTGATAAAACAGCCTACAACAAATAAAATGAATCAGATTATTTCTCGAATAGTTTTCAAACACATGGCATGACAACAAAAATTTGAATTGACAATAGATACCCTTGCTTCTTCGTTTAGCGGCAATGAACTTTTTACCGTCCTGAAATGAAATGGAATTGAAATCAATTAAAAAAAAATTTTAAACTATGAGACTTCTCAAAGTTGGTTAGATGTCACCAGTGCGAAATTACGGTGCTCTTATGAGTTATTTTTATGCTCCGTAATATCCTATATAAAAAACGTTTTAAAGTGAATTGATGTACAGCTAATCATTTAAAACAACAGTCAATATCTTGCTGATTGGAACTGAACTGCAATCAACCGCTGTAGGATTGGAACTAAACTACAACTTACGCTTCAGTTATTTTAGTGTCTGCTGGTCCGATTGTATTTCCCAAAGCTTCGATGAGTGATGATAAGTAACCACCGTCCGAAAACTGAAAAAAATCAACAAAAACAGATTACTTAATCAATTTTGAGGGTAGGCTGCTAGATTTTTTAGTGAAACGGAATGTAAAAAATAGACATGTTGACTAGCGTTATTTTTCAGAAAAACTCACAGTTGATAAATCATATTTTTGTATTGAGGTGGAAGGTGTGAAAGTCACATCATAGTTCTTTCAAATATGAAATGCATTCCGGTTTTGAGGTACTGGGTAAAAGGAATGTCGAGAGCCTTTCATTTAATCAATCCTCCATGAGAACGTCTCTTAATAATCGCTTGAATAAAAGAGACAACCTTTTGTCTCGATGCTTCGTTCTCCAAACACGTTTATGAGACTTTACTACGGAAAGTTCGAGTGGTCTCAAGCTTTAAAAATGGAAACTTACGTGATTTGACCGATTATCGTTAAACTTGAGTAAATTCAAAATAAACTTTGTAATGAAACTTGCACATTGTGTTAACCCATGTCTTTGATTTGAAAGTGCAAAAGGAATAGCCTAAAAGAAAATGAAATTTGGCAAATATAATATTTTTGGTGATCGACTACCGTTTTTTGGCAAATTTACCAAAACTACTTTTTTTAAAAAGGTGCGTGTTTAAATGGTTAGATTTTAAACACCTAAAGACCCCATCACACAAGAATATTAAGAAGAATTCGACAAAAATTAGAGGATATTCGTCCCTAATTCTTAATAGCTCCTTCTATGTATTTAGCACAAGAACTACTTCTCTTAAAAAAAGGTGCGTGTTCTTGAAGTGTTCTTAAAGTGCTCTAAGTGTTCTTGAAGTGTTTACATTTTTTTATTATAAAAATACGGTTAATACCTTTTGTATGAAGTAAGTGATGAAGTTTGAGAAGTCATTATATCTTGGTATAGAAGCACACGCCTTGGATCCAAACATTTTCTCAAAGATTTCGATCAGTTCTGTCTGTTCACCACTAAGTTCAGTATCTGCGATCAAAACCTGCAGCAAGAAAAATTGGATTATACCGAGAAAAGTAAACATACAAATGCTACCAAAGCAGTGATTCGATTTTTAGAATCTTTAAGGTCCCAGTAACCCCAAAGTTCACGCATTCACGCAATCGTTTTTTAATCCCGATTTTACAAAATTGGAGGGAGACCTTCAAGCAAATTTGGGAAATTGGGGAAAATTCTGCAATTCACGTTTTGTCTTGTTAAATTAGAAAAATGACAATGACAAATACCATCCCATAAACTCATTTCAAGGAAATTTTTGTCTCTAAAGCGATAATCTTTAGTAGGAAAAGCAGAAAGCGAAAAATACTTAAACTTACCTTAGCCAAACTCTGAGCACATTCCGCTCTGACACGATAGAAAGCTTCATTTTGGTTGAGAATATCCACCAAGGCGTTTCGTGTACCGATACACGGATACTTTTGGAGCGCTTTTACAGCCTGAAAGTTGATGAAACCAACATTATAGTAAAACAGTAAAAAATGCAATAACTCTTCCACCATTTTGAATGACTTGCTGGATCGAGTGGTGACATAAGGAGTAGGTTAATCAGGATTAAAAATTTGTCAATGGGTGCATTCTTTAACAGTTACTCCACTGCTCAATGATCCACCCGCCCAGGTTCATTGTGAAAGAAACCACCCGCCCAGGTTCATTGTGAAAAGAATCCACCCGCCCAGGTTAATTATGAAAGAATCCACCCGCCCATGTTCATTGTGAAAGAATCCTCCCGCCCAGGTTCATTGTTAAAAAATCCACCCGCCCAGGTTCATTGTTAAAGAATCCACCCGCCCGGGTTTATTGTGAAAGAAACCACCCGCCCAGGTTCATTGTGAAAGAATCCACCCGCCCAGGTTAATTGTGAAAGAAACCACCCGCCCAGGTGTGAAAAAATCCTTGAAAAATCTTTGAAAACTAACTGAGTAAACATAAACGAGAAACTTGAAAAAGACTGAAAGAAAGAAACATGTGGTATAAACCAACCTCTATTTGTGACGTCACATCGCGTTCATATCTCAGCTGGTATTGCCACATATAATCCGGTTGTTGGATGATCACACGCCTCGCCCATGTCATGTCCGGATCCACACGCACCCATAATACGGGCGAGTCCGTATCAAAAGTAGCACTTAAATCCATGTCGACCTCCTCACCTGTGATGAGCGGGATTTTTTTCTTCTTGTTACGCCGGCTTTTGGAATGACAAGGAATTTCATGCCGACTGATAGTGTCTTCTACTTGCACGGTGTGAGAGAATGAACCATCAAGCTCTTGCACACACACTATTAGAGGGCCCTTTGGAGAAAAAAACATTTGCAGAAATTTTAAATGAGGACAGAACAGTCTCGTTTCTTTAAAATATTAACATTTGGGATGTTTTAGTGTCCAATTAGAATTTAATGAAGAATCTTGAAAAGCAGAAGAGTCTATACAAAGAAAGGATGACAAAAACAAAACCCTTTATAACGAGAATCTGGGAGATTCAACCTTCCATAAAGATTGATACTCTTGCAACCGATGATCCCTTGTAATGGATCTCCATTCGGAAATCAAGCAAACTAATCATCAAAAGACTCACGACATATTTTTGACATCCTTTGCCCGAATATTGTGTCATTTCTAATTCGATAATGTTACGTTTTCGATTGAAACTAAAGGAAACGTTGAATTTGGCAACTCCTGTGTGACATCTGTGATCAGAAGATGAAAAATATGGAGAAAGTGTCAAGAAAAATGTTTGGAGCCTTAAAAACGTATAATTGAGTTCAGAAACAGTTAAGCATTAAAGTGCCTGGGGCATAGGGTATCGTGAATGTAGAGCATAAGTCATTTTGAAACATTTCACCTTGCTTCTTTCAAGTGCTTTCTACCCTAAGGGAGCAAGGGCAAAATATTTTTTTTAATTTTGGCGAGTCACTGATTTTTTTAATTTTGGCGAGAACTAATCTGGAGAAGAAGTCTTAGCCTGTTATTCGCTGAAATGAGTTCTCGCCAAAAATAAAAATAAATTAATGCTCGCCAAAAAAGTTCCCTTAAGCTAGTGAGTAGACTGGAGTAGACTAGTTTATGACGTAATCTTATTCGATACGGCAAAACTTATCAGCGGGAGTAGCTTTTATATTCGTTTGCAGTTTCCCGTTTAACATCTCGGCTTGCTTACGTTAATCTGTTATTATTCTAGTCGTCTAGATGCTAGACTAGGAAGTTAGAAAAAATAACTAATAACTAACCCTCTTCCTATGACTATGGTAGTAGAGAACAGAAATAGTTGGCTGGAATTTGGTAGTAGAGAACAGAAATAGTTGGAATGAATTTTGATTGTAAAGTATTAGCTAAAATGAAAAGATACATCCACTGATCCACAAAGATATTAATATCTTTGCCAGAGACGGTAGAAATGGTCTTCAAAAAGCCATTCGTTGAAATCAACATTGAAGTCCAATGCGAAGAATCGCTCTTGCGGGTGGACGCGGAAGTAGCAAGCGACAAAACCTTATTGAAGGTTTGCAACAAGAGATCTGGTCCGATCCGCAACTCAATCATTCTCATGATGAGGTGACTCTTGGTTTCTAACATTTTTAACTGTTCACTGGAGATCAAGTGTGGATGTTGCTTGAGTAAGGATTCTTGTTTAGTCTCTTGTTTGTTATCGTATTTACCGTCTAGTGGAACAGCGGCTAGCGGGAATGGATAAAGCGGAGCTAGTGTTGGCCCGTCAAGTTCATAAGTACAAAGTGATTGCATTTCCTACAAATTTAGAAAAAAAATCTCAATAAATGTATCAAAGAGTATAGTTGCAAAGAAACCCCTAAAACCATAGTTTCTAGAGGGGTTTGAACCCCCCCTTACCTGGATCAACCCCCCCCCCCTTAAATCCAAACCCCCCCATACGAAAAAACTTTTATTTTACTAGGTTTTTGCTGCAAAACAGGGTTCTCCTGCAATTATTTCCTGGTACTTTGCTATAAAAAGTTATCTTTCTCCCTAACAAAAGCACCGCAGATATAGATACTGATTTTATTAAAGGTGGGTTAATTTAAAATCTCTATATAAAATAATTTTAAATCAATTGCAGTATAATTAA
>JAUJPO010085827.1:0-10143 GCA_032270745.1 Tiaropsis multicirrata | reverse complement strand
TCTCCTGTATGTAACTGTTTAACACTGCTCAGTATTGGGCTTTATGATAAAAAGTTTTATTTTGATTTTAATATTTTCACCGTGCCAACACATTTGTTCGAGTTATAGAGGTTCGAGTTATGGAGAGTCTACTGTATCTAAATAAGAATTTTAAATAAAAAACAAAAAATATTAATATCAGAAAATACAGTGAGATATAAAGAAAAAATCACTGTGGAAATATCTAAATAAGAATTTTTAATAATAGAAAAAAAAATCAATATCAGAAAATATCGGCGTCGAAGAATCAAAGTACCAAACCTTTGTAAAATAAATCAAATTTCTGCTTTATTAGGAACAGTAATATTTTCCAGTGATATGACAAACAATGTTTGCCTCATTTGCCTCAATTGCCTCTTTTCGAACTTGATTATTTTTGGATTGTTGAAATTTATTTCATTTAAAATTGTCACCTTCTCTCTTTAATAAACTCATTTCTGCATAAAACTGGAAAGTTTAACGGGGAGATTATAGTTATTAATTTCTTTCAATCTTTTAAAATTATCTTTGAAATTTTAGATCAAAATAATCTAGATGCTCTGCTTTACTTGTGTACTTGGGGAAAAAGTCTCCCTAAGGCTAAAGCTTTTCGAAAGATTTGGCCAAAGTGAATTTTCGTTTTTTGTTTTTAAGAAATTATTTGAAATTGGAAGCAAAAACTTCCAGCTTGTCTCTTTCAGAGGTTTAAGGTTTGTGGGGCTTTGTTCGCACATACCTACCCCGGACACCCCTACAAATAAATACGCTGATACATAGTGTATGTAACCAGTGAACTCTTACTACCGGATAGAATTCCATTTGATCTTTACCTCAAAAATGATACGTGCCTGCAAGGGCACCTTAGTGCCAGTGAGAATTCAAGCAAAAGAGTGCGAAAATAATGATAAGTACTTTTGTTCTTGTCTTGAGTTAATTGCATTTTTTTAAATTGAATAATTTGATGATTTTTTAATTTAATTTTGGGGCACTTCGCTCCCTTTTTTTGAAATAAGATATATATTTTTAAAATCAGCATCTATTGAATATTCACCCATCGTGAAAACGTTTTGGCATTTAGACAGGTATTTATTCAGGTTTATTCAAAATTAGTCATTCATTCGTTTTTTATTTACATTCAACTTGCGATTCACAGAATGGTGGCAGATAATATTATGAAGAATTACTCGTCAAAATTTCAGACCATGGCTAGAATTGGTTAAAAAAATAATGACACTTTTCAAAATAAAATTATATTAAATTGAAAAAATGTTTTGTGTAAACATACTCTTACTTTTACTCCACGCATCAGGTTTTGAAGAACTGTTGTTACGACCATTAATCATTTAAAACAATAGGCATTTGAATAGATGCTGGCATAGCTGAGAAAAGATATAATTCTATCCGATAACAGTTCACTGGTATTCTCCACTTAAGAATTTCGAAAAAATCACAGACTTGTGTTAGCGATTGATTACTTTAACTTAAGACTAGTCTGGATCCATACTAATTTTTACCCATTTCACTAAGCTCACATGAGAAGAAAATGGTATGGTAACATTGGCAGTTTGAATTCCGCATCAAAATGACAGTTAAGAAGTTAAGCCAATCAAATCGCACGAATTTCAACTCGCACATAAAAAAAATAGGGATTTCGGCCAACCAGAGCATTTCTTCAAGATCTTGAAGAAAAATCAAGCCAATGTGACCCGTCTACTTTCGAGTCGGATAAGAATCGGATGTAGACGGGATCCCATCTAACTTAAGACCGGTGTGGCTTAGAAATGGATTGCAAATTCTTGGATAATTCCCGTCCGTCCTTGTTTAATATGGTTTAAATGGTGGTGTACTGTGTACTAGGTTGACTACTTATGATATGCGTTAGTTAGAATTACGTCACTTTTCGTAACGGAAACAGCTGTAAAAACCAGATCATGCCCTCTTTTTTTGCAAAAAAAACGGATTTTCTCTCTATTTTGGGTGTTTCCGCTAACTTACGCATATTATGAATACAACTCTTGTGCAAACATTGATCATATAAAAGATTGAAGAGTCCGAAAACGGAAAAGCAAATGAACAGCGGGATACCAGTTTCGAGAGCTAGAAAGAGAAATACGTCAATTATATTGGAAAGGACCATTAAGGTTTTCAAACACCCAAAATAGAGAAAAAAATCCGGTTTTTTTGCGAAAAAAAAAAGATTTGGCGAAACTTAACTGTATACCAAAAGAAAGCGATAAAAGAATAAGCTGAAAGAAAAAGAAATTTTTATATTAGTTTTCATTTATTTTTTAATGATTCATTTCATGACGAGCCAAATCGGAAGCTGTATGGCTTTTTGATAAACTAGTAATTTCCCTAATTCCCCATTCCCCTATAATATTCTTTCTTTATTATTTAGAGGCCTACAACTGAAAATCTGCGTACAGAACATTTCAAAGGGTTTTTTTTGTTGGAGACGAATAAAGAGAAATGAGAAATTAATAACCATCAAAGTTGTAATGAACCGGTTGACTATCAATAAACTAAGACTTGGCGAATGTACAAGTTGTAAACACATCTGGGAACAAAAATCTGCAAGTTATTTGATAAAAGATAAACACAAAATCGAACACAGAAACATTCACGGAATCGCAAAAATAAAACGAAAAAATGGCGCAAAGAGTTTTGATTCTACTTGTGATTTTTTCTACTCTAAAGACCATTAGATATCAAATAGTTTTGGCTGCAACATTGACTAAAAATCGTAATGAATATATTCGGCTGGTGAATGGAAACGACCAAAACTTTACAAACAATTTTCCGAGAAGACTCACCGATGTGCATCGTATTGAAGGCTTAAAACAGCTTGAAGTGCCGCACGACTTCAATATCCTGTACATTAAAAATCGAACGGCTATAGTAGAACAATTTCAAAATAGGACTTTAATAGCTCGGGAAGAACTGACAGTTAAATTATCCTGGAAACGCGAGTTACAATCTCTTGTCAAGAGAAATGATACCACTATCTCACTAATGAGAAAAGAGAACGAACGTATGCTGAATCTACATACAACGGATTGTATCTTACCAACTACTTTTGATGTTTTGATCGAAATCGCAACCCGGTTTGAGCCAAAAGAGTTAATTCTCATCTACCATTCGAAGATTTTAAGTGAGACAGACCTTTTAGATTGGAAAGAGAAATTTTTAAAACATAGAAAGGAATTTAAGTTCATAGATTTCAAGATAAGAGAAAACGACCTATATGAACATGCTGCGAAAGTTTTGAAAGAAATCGGCCGTTCAGATGAAGTTAAGTTAATCATTTTATTTACGCCACTCGAAATAACAAATCTCATTTTCAAGTTACGAGCAGAAAAATTCCGAACTATCTATGAAGGAACTTGGATGGTGGATAAAGCGATTTATCCGGAAGCAAACAGACCGCCTAAAATGGTGGAGTTTCAGTACTTCAAATATCGCATTGTGTCAAATTATGTTTCAATGCGTCGCCATGGTTCCATTTGTGAACAGACTAACAAAATAGCCAGGTAATAATGTGAGAAAAAATGATATGATAGGACAATGACTGACCAATAAATTGATTGTCCAATAATCAGGAAAATATCATAAAAATGATATGATAGGACAATGACTTTCAAATAATCAGAGCTGAGACAATGATGACTGACCAATAAGATCAGAGCTGAGACAATGACTGTTCAATAAAAGATCAGAGCTGAGACTGACAATGGTCAGTCATTGTCTCAGCTCTGATCTTATTGGTCAGTCATTGTCTCAGCTCTTTGATCTTATCGGTCAGCAGTCATTGTCTCAATAAACTGGTCAATAAACTGGCAAGATAAGAAAGTCGACATTAAAAAGATCTTTAAAGTTGATTTGCTTTATTCAATGTTTTTAAATCACGATTATTGTCGACGATTATTTTGTTCATTTCTTTACAGCAATATTATCGAAGAGAAGTTGTTGGATGATCAAATCCGGATGATCAGGCTGTGGCAACTCAAGCGCTGGCGAACTGTCTATAAAGTATCATACGAAAATCAACAATATCAGCTGTCTTCTCAAAGCATTTTCGGGAAGAACCAGAAGATTTCTGTCGTCTCCAGATTAGATGAACCGTTCTTAATGGAGAATAGAATAGCGTGTGATCATTTTCAATGTGAAAAACACATCATGTCGTGCCGATTACCTCATCATAATACAGCAACTGGTGTCTCTGAATGGAGGTTGTCAAAATGTCGTGGATACGTGGTAGATCTGTTGTATGAATTGGCCGTCGAAATGCATACCGAGTTTGAACTCTATGTAGCCTTTGATGGCGAGTTTGGACGTTGTTTGAACAAAACGACCAATGAATGGACAGGCATGATTGGGGATGTCATGAAAAGGAAAGCTGATTTAGCTATTCAGGGAATCACCATTACAGAGGAGCGATACAAAGTTATCGACTTCACCATACCATACTTGCAAAGTCAAATTGAGATTCTAACTCTAAAAGAAATGCCAAAAGAGGAACCTTTTTCGATGTATTTTCTGGAATTGTATGATATAGAGGCTAGATACGTGTTGGTGCCCTTGTTTTTGCTGTCCATCTTATCCGTCTACGTGTTCGAGAATATTATCATTCTAAAATCAAACATTACTAAACGTAAAAAGAATCGAAGAGAAAAAATCACGCTCCGAGATTTAACTTTGTATTTTAGTGGTTCAGTATTTCAGAAGGGTGATTTGGGAGCTTTGAATCCTAAGACGTATAGCGGAAGATTTGTCAGCTTGTCATGGTCCTTCTGTTTCTTGGTGTTGACTTCTTTGTATACAGCATTGTTAACAGCTGATCGAGTGGTGACTGGTGGTTATAGCTCGTTCCATGGCATGAAAGACCAAAGAGTAAGATCAAGATTACTTTTTCGGAGCTTCTTTAACTCGGCAAGTTAAAGATTAGAACTTATAACTCTAAATCGATTTTTTTTAAACAATTTTTCAGAGGTTGACCTTCTTATTCATTTGTGTCTACATATAAAAGAGGTTTCTTCTTCGTCAATTTTCGTCAAATATTTTTAGATGTATTTTTAAATGATTGGCCTAACAGAAAATGTATTACACGATATACTTTAATGGCCTATATAACCTACAAATCAACATTTTTAATGCATAACAAATAATGAAAATTCATTATGGTCAGACCCCTTAAAAAAGTTTGACCCTGTCTGTAAAAAGTAATAATATTGATTTCAAGGTCGGGATAGATATAAAGACAATATGACACAAAAGCCATAAAAGAGCAATGAAAATGTCTTAAAAGCTTGTTCCAGGATGCGACCACATGGAGTTTTTTTTTGTTTTTTTTTTGGAATCTCCCGCAGTTTTCACGTCCATGAATCTATATAAACTGTCGACTCAAACAAAAATATATCATTAATAAATTATAGCAGACTTTCTCGATTATGGGCAAACGGCATGGGGCGAGCGACCTTTTTAAACCAGACTTTTATATTTGAAGGCTTTACAGACTTTGTAGAAAAACAAACCTGAATTAAAAGCGCCGTTAACAATTTAGGTGAAGTGAGCTCTATACCGTCTACAAATACTTAAAATAATTTATCAATCTACAATAGGATATAATAGCATCCCTATCTGGTCCTGACTCGTGATAATATAATCGATTCTCAATTGATTTTCAGATATTGAATCCGACTTCAGCCTTCAAATTTGGTACAATCAATAATACTGTGTTATCGGATTATTTTCGAACGGCACCTCACGCAAGTGCATCGCGTATTCATTATTTTATGAAGAGATATCACCAAAACGATTACAGCGTCACCCTACCGTTGCTTGAACGAAGGTATGACAAACGATTTCTATCACCTGACTTAATGCAATATCAAAGTTTCAAAAACATTACGTAACCTTTCTACATCACAAAAAGCCGGATGTTTTTCACTTGGTTTATAGTGTTTAAAATTCAAAACTTGTGACAAACACCCAGATTTTTAGGATGTTTCCGTATAAAAAATTATGTTTTCCCCAGTTTTAGCAAAGAATTTCAAAATTTACTCAAATTTCTTACCCTTACTAACAGTGCACCTGGATTTTGTCAGAACCTTGAAAACCTACCTTTTAAGGGCCGCACATACCGTAGGTCGGACCATATGAGTGTCCCTCCAATATATATCCCTCCAAATAAAAGAAGATTTATAAGTTTGTCTTCAACTTCTTCTACTTTAGTGACTTGCACGCTTTCTTCGCTGAGCATGTTTTCGTTCTACCGCACGTCAAAAAATATGAGTGCAAATTCAAAGCGCACGAAACGCCGATTCCAGAGGCTAGTTATGGAGCCGTGGTTGCTAAAGGATCACCACTTAAAGACCTTGTATCACAGGCTATCCTTAAACTGAACGATGCTAAAATCTTGAAAAAGTTAAAGGATAGATGGTTTACGAATGCATGCGAGGGGAATCACTCTACAAGCATAAGTCGTTTCAATCTGATTTTTTTTTCGTCGCTATTCATGGTGTTGTTGTTCGCTGCTGTGTTATCCGTCATCGTGTTGGGAATCGAAATTTACGGGCGTTCCATTTACGAGAAAACGTTTTTCTACGAACAAGTGAGGCTGATTAAAGTGACGAAAAAGCAAAGTGTAGCTCGTAAAAAGGAAGAATGGGATTACTTTGAAAGAGAAATTGTCGAAAATGTTTTTGCACAATGGAAAACTTTTGCACGGAATAAAGTGAAGGACGGCAACACACCAGTTTATGTCTGAAATTTGTTAAAGTGAGTTAAAATGTTTTTTATAAATGAACAATGATTATATAAGTACATACTTACGGCTTTGAAAGCCAAAATATTAGGAACATGTTAAGAACATTTTTATTCTTTTGAAAAAGATTTCTTTATAAAAAAAGTTTTTTGAAAACAGCTTTTTTCCAGTATAAAATTTAAGAACATTTTAAGAGCATTTTAGATTTAATTTCATAAAAGTTAAGAACATCCAGAGGCACAGTGTTCAACACGTGTGAACAAAGAATGAATGTAACTAAAATGAAATTAACCAAATAGTTAAGAAGTGTTGTCATCGATCTTAAAATTTTCTGACTAGATTCAAATTATTATTTAAAAAACGCATTTTATTTATTTCTCTCATGTAATTTTCTCTATTTTATAAAATTTTTAATTATCATAATTTTATTTTAAGAATAAAGGCGAATTTTGGCCTTAATAATAAAATATTATTATTACCTTAAAAATATTCAAGGTTGATTTTGTTGAAAAAATTCAGAACATTCATTTTTGAATAAAAAATCTCGAGTGCTTACAATAAGTAGCTATTTCTTGAAAAATGATACATTATACCAATCTTACGTATCCACATTGAAATATTGGTATGTAGGTTTTGGAGACAAAAATATTAAAGAACATAATTCCTTGATTTTACTAAACATAATTTATTACTGTCCGAGATTTAAATATTTTAGTTAACATTCAAATTCATTTGAAATTATTAAGATTAAGAAAAGAATCATTTCTGAATTGGAAAACGCAATCCGGGGTTGAACAATCTTGGGTCAAATTTCAGGAATCAATCTGGAAGATTCTTTCGAATATTTTTCCATGCATTGGTCACGTGTTTGAATAATGGCGCCATTTTGAATGAGGCTCATTTCACATATCTCCTGAACATCAAAGGAAACAAAATTGGATAGAGGCCATACGTCAACACCACTCTGTAACACCAACTCGCCAATATAAACATCAGGTTTAGGGTGTGGTTTTGACCAATGGAATTTTCGAATTACACTGTCCACCACATCAAATGACATCAAATACGTATTATCAATAAAACGAGGGTAACCCTTAATCAACGTTTTCTTGACGCTATGGAAAGTCGTTGTTTGGTTTGCCTCGTATACCACATGTCCTGCGTATAGCTCAGTACTTGGAATTCTTGGGTCAGCGAGCAAAGAAAACATTTTAGGTGCATTCAAAAACATATGACTCTTCATCTTTGCCAAGAAAGTGTATTCACAGTTCTGGTCAACCCAATCCAAACTTGCCATCAGTTTTAAAGTCTCTTTCCGTAAACTGCTTGACCAGAATCCTATGACGTCCTTATAACGTAATTGTTCCTCTTTGAAAGCCGCTCGCTCAGCGAGATTGTTAGGTACATCAACAACGAAGACAATTTTCCAATCTAGCGATTTCATGCCATCTGACGTCAAAATACGTTCTTTCTCTGCAGCCCATGTTCGACGGTATAAATTTCGCTGTTTAACATTTGTATTATCGAGGCAGAGCACTAAAAGCTGATACGGATTTCTACATATTTTTGTCTCGATTTCTCTACTATTGCCATGGTAAATGTAATCACGATGATATGGTCTCAATTGGTCAGGTTTGACCTCAGCTTTTTGGATATCTGCCTCAAACTGTTTAATTAAATCCACGGATAAAGATTGAGTTTGCTCGATTAGTTTTTCAATCTCTTGTAAATTACTGTTTGGGGAGTTCGAGTCAGAAAGGCGATATTTGGAACTTTGTTTTGAAGTAATTTTTACCTGGATATTTCCAGTTCTGGTGCTGCTGTTTAGCCTCTGTCCTCCTGCTTGATTTACCGATAAAACGTACAGTAAACTCATGAAAAAGATGAACACGAAGCATACTGTATATAGCAAGAAGTTGGATTTCTTTTTACCGGATTCAAAATTCATGATGATGAGGTTATCTTTGGTGCGAAACCCTGCTGTAGTAAAATGAAGTTTCCAGTTCTAAAGCTTTTCAAAAGACAATGTATTTTGTGACTTTAAGGATGAGTTTTATATTTAAACAGCAAATCTTTATACGTTCTAATCATACACTGCTTGACAACAAGATGCTCCTTCGTTGCTCCAATTATGACATTCTCCGAGACTGACAATCCAAAAACATCAACAAATCAACAACATTCGTTTCAGGAAGAAATATTTCTATCAAGAACTACCATCATATAAACAATACAAAGAAGAGAAAAAAGTTTTGATGAGATCATGTAATTATTATATTGCGTACAGGCACTTCCGTTAGTAAATTACTTGTCTTCTTAATTGCTACTTTGTGTAACTTGGAACAAGGATGGAGAGCGCATTACACATCTAAGAGAAGGAGAGCATTTTTACTTGTTAGATTATAATGGGAACAACATAAACAATGATAAAAAGAGCCTACATTGGTGAGTGTTGCCAACCACCCTCCTTCACAAATTGGACCCGGGTTCTTGGGTCAGCCCGATTACCCGATTACTCGTTTCTGGTCTACCTCTCGATGGTAGTTTCCAACTACCTTATCGGACAAAACAATGTAGGACTAATTTTTCGTCGGACTAAATTATTGTTCGGTCAAAATTTTCGTCAGCTCCAAAAGGTTTCGTCACTTTTGTCCGACGTTCTTTTGTCCAATAAGGTATTGTGACGGACGACGGTTCTCTTGTCTAAACTCAACCGGGCATTGGAGAAGTAAGCGGACCTCACCGCATCTCATTTATGAACCTATTAATCTATGTTATGGCGTTTGCCGAAAAAAACATCCGCCTTGGTAAGAGAGAAGATATTGAATTGCAGATAAGATCGAAAGTGAATGATAATAGAACATGTCAATAGTATTGAAAGGCGGGAATGTACAATACAACACAATGCAAAGGAAGAACTAATTAGAAAGCTAAAATTTGCATAAGAAACTCAAGTCAATCCGTAACTTGTTTTGATTTTGGAGTTATAATTGGCATTAGAGACTTCCTGATGAACCTTCAACTGTCTGAAAAACACACGAATAAAATATACTTGCCTTTTGTTACATGCAGTATAAAGCTTTCAAAGATTTTCATGTCTTGACCAGCCTTATGAGGCTAATTTCCAAAAATCAAAATCATCATTTTAGATTCAAATTTCGCGAGAACTCTTTCTGTGTCTATGACGAGTGTATGCAGGAGGGCTTATTGGTCAGCCTAAGCTGAGCATTCATTTCGCTATTATTTCGGGGACGGGGAAGCGGGTTAGAAATCAAAACATGTTTTCCCGATTCCCTGATATCCCGATTACTTTTTCGGGGAAACACCGGGGTCAAAAGTAATTCAATATGGCTGCTAAGGCG
>JAUJPO010085816.1:0-10145 GCA_032270745.1 Tiaropsis multicirrata | reverse complement strand
TCATATTTTACTATTAACCTCAATAATGTATATATCATTTTGATCCTGAGTAAATTTAGAATTCATCAGTAAAGTATTAAGTTAAACGGAGTTAACCTCAGATTGTTATCCTTTTTCAAAGTTGAAAAAACTTTTTCCTAAAAGTTAGGCGATTTTTCATGGTTTTGATTTGAGATTGTCCTGTTAATAATCACTTTTGATAATTATGAGTAACCTGAAGTCTTAATATATATAGTGGGGAAAACAGCTTCTACTTTGCCCGATGATAGGAGAAGAATAAACGTTAAATCTCGTAATCCAAGCCGCGATAAACGTCCAATATGTCTATTACTGGATCGACAAACTTAAATTCTTAAAGTTCTTCAAAAGAAATTTCTGCTTCCATCGTATGTTACGGTCTTGAAAATTTTGAGGAGTTGTTGAGGAGTATTGTTTCCAGCGTTTCCATGTTTTTATTTGTATTTTTTCTAGTGAAGATATAAATTATTTTTTGCTAAAAACTTTTACATACACAATCAATGGATTTCAATCTCAAGGACATCAAATCCGAAGACGGCGTTGAAGGAGTTAATAATGAACAGCATTGTCCAGAAATGTTTTCATTCAAAATCAAAACAGAAGAACTAATTGAAGGAAACATGTGTCCTGGTGTCAACAACAATGGCTTCCCCAGAGCCGACGATCAGAATCAAATATATGTTTTCGACGTTGCTCCAAAAGAAGAGCAGAAAGGACCTTTACCGCAAATCAAAACAGAACTGGTCGAAAGAAATAATACGTGTCTTGCCAAGGATTATACTAAGTTCGGTGACAACAATGGATTCCCCAGATCCGATGATCAGAATCAAACATATGTTTTTGACGTTGCTCTAAAAGAAGAACCGCAACCCAAATGCAACCAAGTATTTGAATTGAAAGAAGAAGCGTTCGATCATCTCAATCCTGAAGTTGAAGGATACACATTTAATATTATTGCTGGAGAAGATGTCAAACCGCAACAACAAACTTTAACACATGTCTACCCAGTTGTGAGAAGAAAACCCAATGACCCTCCACAGCCTTTTAATCCAACTGGTAATGAAATGCAAGTTCAACAGATAGCTTCTTATCTTAACCATGCTCTGCAAGAAAATGACAATAACTGTCTTGGATCTGTGTGTCAAATAAGCAATAATAACAATAATAATGTCGAAGCTTCGATGCAGGCTCCAAATTGTAGAGCTGATTCAACCATGAATAATAATACCCAACCATCGATAATAAACGGTGACGTTCCAATGAATGCATCACAAGATCAGTACCTAAACAAAACAAATAGCAATCTTCCAAATACTGGTGGTGTATCTCATTATTCAGAAACAAATAATTGGAGCCAGCCATTAGATCCTCGGAAAGTTTCAAATAATAACGTTATTCATCAACATCCTAACATGATGTCAGTCTGTAAGAAACAAATGAACGAGGCTATACTTGGCCACCGTGTCGGGGATTTGAAATTTGGATCACTTCACTGCCACGTGTGCAAAGAAGTCTTCCAATGCGTATACGCGTTTCATTCTCATCACTTTGTTGAACACAAGAACCCAAACCCAATCTTCCAGTGTGATTTATGTCAAAAAACTTTCATGAGAAAACGCTACTTAGAGAAACATCGTGTGCTACACAAAGGTCTCAAATCTTTCAAGTGTAGAGTATGTGATACTGCTTTTTCATCCGCGTCAGCTGTCAAAAGTCACATGGTTACACATACAGAAAAACGACCATACAGTTGCCATCTTTGCTCTTGGAAGTTCAAATCAGCCAGTGTGCTGACTAATCACTTAAAAACGCACACCGGGTTAAAGCCATATAAATGTGATGTTTGTGAGAAACACTTTTCGTCTACTTCTTCTTTAAAAGCACACATTGAAAGTCACAAAGGAAAGTCTCTGAAATGTGAAGAGTGTGGTAAGGCTTTTACGAGACAGAGGACCCTCTTGAATCATCAACGCATTCATACCGGTAAAAACCTTTATAAATGCTCTCAATGTGATAAGACTTTCACCACACGGGCGAATCTAGATAGTCATCAGTTGACTCATACTGATGCTCGACCAGTTAAGTGTGACAAATGTGAGCAAACTTTTAAATCGAGAAATGGAATGCTTAAACATGTGTTTAATGTTCATTCTTGTAGGCGTGATTTTGCTTGTGATAAGTGTGAAGCAAAGTTCAAATTTAAGCAAACTTTAGAACGCCATATGTTGATTCACACTGGAGAAAAACCATTCAAATGTAATATCTGTGGTAAAAGTTTTAACCAGAAATGTTCGGTTAAAAGACACAAGTTCCAAGTACACAATAACAAGGACAATAAAAACGTTTCAACAGATAACGAAAATGAAAGTGAATCTACAGATAACGAAAGTGAAAGTAGTGATCAAATTATCAATTTTGTAAATGATAGTGATTAATAAACTGAAGAATGTAAATACCATTTTTCGTTAACCTAAGATTTGTATTTCTTTTTTCTTTTTCAATGTTTATTCTTTTCGGGATAAGATTTTTATGACAAATTTTAATAACATTTCTCAAATAAATTTCTTTTATAATAAACATATGTCAAACTATTTACGAATGTCAATGGTGGCCAAGCCCTTTACACTTAAAAGGAATTAAATTGAAAAAGACTTTCTACCTGTTTTTGAAGGCTACACTTTTTATATTTTGTAAGAACAATTTTATAAGAACATTGAGCTTCAGATTTGGAGGTAAATCTTACCAAAAACTATGAAGAACTGACATTTTGAGCATGGGAATTTTCCTAATGAAAGCTTTGATCAGGGGAAGCATTTTAGGCATATATTTAAGGACGGGGGTGTGGTGTGAAATTTGAGAAAATGTAGATCAAAGTTAAGAACCTATTGAGCCTCAGTCGAAATTTACTGGTTCTTATTTATTTAGCTGTGTACTCATTCCTAAATTTTGTATCTGTTTCCTACAAAAATTGTCAGACAAATGACAAATTTTAAGCACTTTCCGAACCAAGCTTTTAATTTAAATATTTTATTAAGAAACCATTATTGCCGAAAAAGCAACTGTCTCAGTAAGCTGACGTTCGTGTGTTATGAAAATCGTTTATCGGGCTACTTTCGTTCTGTCGATATTTTGTGTGTTTGCTTTTGTTTTTCTGTTTTATGTTCAAGTTATATTACATCTGAAACTTCTAGAACTCTGACTTCCATATATAAAAGATTAAGTTTTAAGCCCCTTTCCAGCAATATTTATATTATAGCTATGTTAAAAAATGATGAAATCTTATTTTCTTTGGCTTTTTCAGCTGAAAGACCTCCGCAATGAAGTGGAAGAAAGAATGACTGCTAAACTGCGACGTGGTCAGACTATTACACAAGAGGTATGTTACCAAGATTAAATTAGCAAATGTTGCACTTTGAAGCCGAAGCGGATACAGAAGGTTCTGGAAAGTTTTGACGGAGAGAGTTATACCTTCTGTATCCGTCTTTGCTGAAAACAATCTTAGTTTTGATTATAACATTCATAAGATTTGATGTCTTTTTAATTCTTGACTAAAAAATATAATGCATATCTCTTTAAGGTTTTATCCATGCATGTCAAGGGTCCCGGTCTCCCGAGAATGGTGCTGGTTGATTTACCAGGTATTATCAGTGTAAGTATATATAAATAGTTGCCAACTGTATCATTTACATTCGCTGAAAACTGGTACTAAATTTTAAGGCATCTTTCTAATTATAGATTTACCAATTTTATTGCCCTTGTGTGTAGATTACAATTCTTTAAATTACCTTATTTTGAGAGTTATTTCTAATTTTGTACACATATTTTTACGTTTGATAAGTTTGTATTTACTGAACAAATTAAGATACAAAAGTGTATGTCAAAAATTAAACTTTGGAGGCGTTTTTTGCCCACCCGGTATAATTGACTGAATCTATGAGACTTGTGAATATATTTTTCCAATTTACAGACAGAGACAAGTGATATGGCATTAAACACAAAGGAATCAATAATGAACGTAAGCAGGTATAAAAAAACAAGAATTGCAATTTCATACACACTCAATATTTTCATTATTTCATTATCACTCCAGAAGGATTATGATTTTTGAATTAGAGAAATAAAATTAAACTTTGTTTGTTAAGAGTGTTTTTAATAATGAACTTCTTCATAAATATTTGTCTATGTGTGCCAAATATATTGTATAAACTACAGATTTAAAATCAAATTTTATATACTTCTTTTTCAGGCATTACATGTCAAACCCAAATGCAATTATTTTGTGCATTCAAGGTAGGTCTTATAGTATGAGTAACCTGTATTATTGATTTTCAAGTTGAATTTAATCTGTTATCAATTGTTTGTATAAGTTGTTGTCATTCTCTTTGAAGGGTGTTGAACAAATACACGATTTTAAGTGTGTTAACTAAAGCCCATATTTGAAAAAAAAATTATTTTTTCAATTGTTTAAGTGAAAAACATATCTTGATATTTTAGATGGATCTATAGATGCAGAAAGAAGTATTGTAACTGATCTTGCAAGTCAAATGGACCCTTCAGGTATGTCAGAAATCTTAATTTACAATTAAAAATATGCAGCATACTTTCCTTTATAAATACCCAATGTATTTTCCATTACAAATACGCAGTAATGACTTGCATTGCAATCAATTTACTTTCCTTTCTAAATACATAGTATATTTTCCTTTACAAATGTGTGTATTTCCCTTTCTAAATACTTAGTACATTTTCCTTTACAAATACGCAGTGTATTTTTCTTTACTTATATGCAGTGCATTTCTTTACAAATATGTTACGTATTTTTCTTCACAAATACGCAGTGTATTTTCCTTTACAATACGCAGTGTATTTCCTTTACAAATTACAAATTTTCCTTTACAAATACTGAGTGCATTTTCCTTTAAAAAATATGCAGTGTATTTTCATTAGCATACTTTCCTTGATAATATGCAGTGTATTTTCATTAGCATACTTTCCTTTATAATATGCAGTGTATTTTCATTAGCATACTTTCCTTTATAAAATATGGAGTGTATTTTTCTTTATAAGTACGCAGTTTATTTTCCTCTACAAATAAGCTGTGCATTTTTCTTTACAGATACAGTGTGTCTTCCTTTGCAAATAATCAATTTACTTTCCTTTATAAATACATAGTGAATTTTCCTTTACAAATACGCAGTGTATTTTCCTTTTCAAATACACAGTCCCTTTTCCTTTACAAAGATGCAATTTATTTTTCTTTACAAATATCTGAAATAGCTTATAAAAAAATAAGACCAAACAACAAACTCACAACCTACAACATAAAAAATACTCACACAGAAAAAAAATTATTTCAAGACTCTAAACAAAAACAAATATGAGAACTCAAACAATAAAACAAACAAATCACTATTTAGCAGAGGTTTGATAATTAAAGATTACAAAATTAATGGATACGGTAAGATGAAAACAGAGCCTGTGTATTTTCATTTGAAAATACCCAATGTATTTTCTTTTAAAAATATTCAGTATTTCCTTTACAAAATATGCATTGTATTTTTCTTTTCAAATACACAGTTCCTTTACCTTTACAAACATTTATTAACTGGTTAGGTCAATATGAGTCAAATGCGCTCTTTTGATTGGTTCTCAAGCCGTCAATATAATACGGTAAAGACCACTTCAAGGAAATGGCTTCACTCACAAATATTTTCGATGATAGAAATCGTGTCATTGAAATATTTCGTCAGTTTGAACACGATTTCAATATTTAGCGTTGCAATGACTTCTTCTATAGGGTTGACGTCAAAATGAATCGGGGGAAAAATGTCAAAAAGAAATAACGAAAATTCGTGGAAAATTGGGGAAGAATGTTGCTTTCTTGTAGAATCGAAAGCATTGACATAGACTCACCAGTAAATAAACACAATAATCACTGTTTTGTCGGTCAATACGGAAAATATTGACCTTATCCTAGGTACCTTATCCTACGTATCCTTATCCTACTTTGGCTGCGGTCAATATTTTCCCGTATTGACCTCCAAACCAGTTGTTATTGTATAAGCATTGTATTTTCGTTTACAAATACACAGTGTAAAAATACCCAATTTATTTTCCTTTATAAGTACTCAGTGTATATTCCTTTACTTATACGCAGTACATTTTCCTTCACAAATACGTAAGTGTATTTTCTTTACAAATGTGCGATGTATTTTCCTTCACAAATACGCAGTGTATTTTCCTTTACAAACAAGCAGTGTATTTTCTTTTACAAATACTCTGTTCCCTTTCCTTTACAAACACGCAGTGTTTTTTCCTTCACAAATACCTAGTGTATTTTCCTTTACAAATACGTAGTTTATTTCCTTTATAAATACACAGTGTATCTTCCTTTACAAATACACAATGTATTTTTCCTTTACAAATACGCAGTTGTAAACCTATTCCTTTCTAGTCACAAAAAGTACATCAAGTACTCTCAATGCAATGAACACCTTGATGACATGAAACGAACGATCACCAAAACACTTAAAGTAGTTCTTACTTACCCAAACTCGCTGGACTTTGCGTAATTTCCTTTACAAATACTCTTTTCCATTTCCTATACAAACACGCAGTATTTCTTCCTTCACAAATATGTAGTGTATTTTCCTTCACAAATACGTAGTGTATTTCCTTTACAAATGTGCAGTGTATTTTCCTTGACAACTTTTCAAATACACACTGTATTTTCCTTGACAACTTTTCAAATATACAATCTATTTTCCTTTACAAATACGTAGTGTATTTCCTTTACAAATACGCAATGTATTTTCCTTTACAAATACGTAGTGTATTTTCCTTTACAAATACGTAGTGTATTTTCCTTTCCTAATGTGCTGTGGATTTTCCTTTAAAAAAACGCAGTCAATTTCCTTGAGAAATACACATAACTTAAGATATTTTTGCTTGAAAGTATACTCTGTATTTTCAGGGGGAAATAATCATACTGCATGTTTTTCAGGGAAGGCAAGGCAGTGGAAATATACTGCTTGTTTTTGAATATTAAGTGTTGAAATATGAATACAAAAAATATTTTTAAATATATCTGTGCTTTTGAAGGGAAATGATCAAATCACATAATTGGATCATTAACCTCTAAAAGATTACTTTTTTCAATCAATACAGATAATACATGCAGTGTAATTTCAAAGTGATGTGTATGTTGTTTTGAATTATAACTGAGTACATTGAAGATTGATATTCTATAGCTTTTGAAGGCGAATGTTTCATGTATTTTTGAAGGAAAATATTTTGTGTATCTCTGAAGGAAAATATTTTGTGTATCTCTGAAGGAAAATATTGTGTGTATTTTTTAAGGAAAACTTTTATTTATTTTCAGGTAAACGAACGATATTTGTGATGACAAAGGTTGACTTGGCAGAACGCAACAAGATTGATCAAAATAGGGTACGTATGAAAATAGTGTCTTCTTTGATAACAGAAAATTTTTATGTTTGAACCTTGGAAATCTATCCAGTAAAAAAAGTGAGCTGGTTTAAACAATAAAGAAAAATCCTCATGATTTATATCAATGAGGTACTAGCTGAAACTAGTAATTTGCCTGCGGTACTGAAATATATTGAGTGCAATGAGAATTGAATACGATTCCATTTCTAATTGTAGTTAATTGCTAAAATCATCTTCACTTGTTCTTTAAAGACTTAAAGGGCATAACCTGTAAAACTGGATGCCGTGCTTTTTGTTAAGCATAGCATAAATTTTATTAACTGATTTTCCACTTCTCCTTTTTAGATAAAGAAGATATTAGGAGGTCGATTATTCCCAATGAAAGCAATGGGTTATTATGCTGTGGTCACTGGTACAGGTATAAAATAACAATGGAGAAGCTACTTGTTGTTTCGTATTTTAAAAGAGTATTTCGAAGAAAATGTTTTCACATTGATTGATTCCCAAAACAAAAGATCATGTTTGGATTTTGAGCCTGGCAGGCGAAATGTTAAGGTTGTACTAGCCAAAATATTTTTGCCTAAGTTTCTTTAACGTTATAGCCAAAAGATTAAATATATTTTGATGATCCTAAATCTAATACTTCTTAAATTTTTATGTTTATCTTTTGAAAAACCCTGGTCTACCCAGTATTTCGAGGCACAAATTCATTTACTCTTGCAATGTAAGTTTGTTTACTGATAAAGCAGTATTTAATGATTATATATATAGTTTATATATTCAATATTCTTCATTAAAATTTAAGCAGTATTGTTAGCAATAGGTCTTGACGGTGTGGGAAAAGAATAGGCGTAAGAATATTTTCTACCTTACATACTTTTCGGTATTTTCGTTTTCTTTCATACACAGGCAACACGAATGAGAGCATCGATCACATCAAGCAATTTGAAGAAGATTTTTTCAGGCAATCAGAACTTTTCAAGTAAGTTTGACATCTTTGGAGTATTTTTCCTTTAATAAAAACGTATTTTTGGGGAGCGATAAACACATTGTTATCTTCGGTATGACTAAACTGAAAAACTTTCACAAATTGATGGCACGAAATAGAAAAGAAATCTTAAAAATAATGTAATTTTGAAGAAAAAAATTGACGTTTCCCACATTGACAAAAGTGAACTTAATCTTGTGGTAGACTTCTTATAGGAATATACCTGATTATTCTAATCCATAGGTCGGGTATGCTAAAAACAAGCCAAATGACGACACAAAATTTGAGTTTTGCTGTTGCCAACTGTTTCTGGCAGATGGTTCGAGAATCAATCGAACAACAGTATGATACGTTCAAAGCGAAGAAATTCAATTTGGAAACTGAATGGAAAAATAATTATCCAACGCTAAGAGAATTGGACAGGGTATGTATTCCAAGCAGACAGAAGACGTTGTTTTAAGGTCCAAACAACGTTGTTTTAACGTCAGAATTTTGTTTGGACGTTGAAAGAACGTTGAAAAGCGTCATGTGTTTGATTGTTTTTTTTTTATTATTTAGATAATTTTGTATTTTCATACATGCATTTACTTTTGCTCGATGCACTTTTCTTATTTTGCCATCTTACGATTTTGAATAATCGTCAACAAGGAAGGATATTTCGTCCTTTTTTTTTTACCAAACCAAACACTGGATTTTTTATTCCAGATTAATGTTTCGAGGAGAGTCTGTTTGAAAAATGCTCGCTTCTCTAAAAAGTAAAAATTTCTCTATGTAGAAACCAGGACAGTATCACTTAAATTTACTTTTAGTTTCTTTAGTATCATCCTAGTTTCTACATATTAATTATTTGTAGTGACAATCTTTTTGCAAACAGACATTGCCATTTTTTCAGACCCAGGATGTTTTAAATACGCTTCAGTCTGTCCACCCAGTAATATATATTTGGAAGTTTATCGTAGCTTGGATCACGAGATTTAACGTTTGGCTACGTTTCGAGAGATTCTTCTCCCATCATCGGACAAAGTGATAGTTCACACATTGTTAGGAGTTATTCTACTCTCTTGATTTATGTTTATCTGTAGGACGAGCTTTTCGACAAGGCGCGTGGTGAAATCTTAGACGAAGTACTCAGTCTTTCCCAGACCTCGCCGCAAGACTGGGAGCAAATTCTATCCATGAACTTGTGGAAGTCGGTCAAAGAACACGCCATAGAAAACATCTATCTACCGGCCGCCCAAATAGGAAATCCACGGGAATTCAAAACCAAAGTGGATATTCTGTTGAAAGAATGGGCGGATAGGGTGCTACCCCATTACGCTGTGAAAGTGAGTCAGTTACATGAACTTCTTTTGTAAGCATCTCCATTTTCAAGATTTCAGCCTGAAAGTTGCTTATGGATTTCAAGGGTAAATCTTTTGGCAACCTCAGGGTCAGTCTCATCGAGCGGATGGCTCACGTTTTTTGATAATATTGACGTAACAAATTGAAGAAGTTTCGACAACATAAAAATGCGAGCGGGCAGCTCGATAAGGAGAGACCGACCTTAACAGTTTCGTGGTGTTCGTTGATTGACTGTGACTGCAAAACTTTTGATAGAGTTCGGGGATAGTTTTTTGGTCAGCCAAAGCTGAGCATTCATTTAGGCATTATTTCGGGGACGGGGAAGAAGAAGAAGAAGGGGACGGTTAGA
>JAUJPO010085805.1:0-10146 GCA_032270745.1 Tiaropsis multicirrata | reverse complement strand
TTGCGACCGCAGTCGAGGGCGACCCGAAGGCTCCCTTTTCGATAGCTATCTACCCGAAGGTAGGGGAAGGCGCCACTTCTTTCCCGTTTCTCGTTTTTTTTTAAGAGACTTTACTACAGAAAACTTCAGTGGCCTCAATATTGGGTTTTTTTCCAGAAAAAATCCATGTTCCACCTGTTGAGGATGTCGATTTTTCTTAACACCAGCCCCCCTAGATATCCGTGCTGAAAACTTCAAACCATCCTGGATATCCTTGGTCCTCAAATTCTTACTCCCCCTGGACATTATATCCTTAACAGTGGGAATGCGGGTTTTTCCATTATTGAGGCCACTCAAGTTTTCTGTAGTAAAGTCTTTTAAAAAATGAGTTTGGAGAACGAAGCATCAAGACAAATTTGTCTCTTTTATTCAAGCGATTTTTGTACTAAAGAAAAGTCAGATTAGAGATGCTCCAGAAGCCCATTATGTTCCTCCATTTTGAACAGTTATATCAAAGAAATCCTTACAAAAATGTTCCTTTTCGGATATCTCTCCTTAATCCGATGTGATAAATATGAAATGGAATTAAAGAATGCCACTTGTATCCATTAAATGCACTTTTCTTAAATCAGGATGAGGAAATACCACCAAATGATATCTCACTTTCAAACGATTTTACCACAAAATGTTTTTCAATATTTTTAGTTCGTCATCACGAACAACACTAATCTCGTTTTCAATCCCGATTTTTTTTCAAATGAAGTTTATGTTTGAGTGTTGATTAACTATTACCATGGGAATAAAAAGTGGTACATGTGGCTTAATTTAGGTAAAGGTCTATCTAATGTCGATCATGAGTGAACCAACAGCAATGTAGCTTTCTAGCCTTAAAATCGTATAAACTCAGTGTCTTTCCTTGAATCCACTTCTACTGATTTTAGCTTTGCTTTTTATCAACGTTTCCATTTTGAATTTGAATTAGCAAGCTATATATATCTGCCTACTAGAAATCTCTTTAGTAAACTGGAAAACCGCTTTTCTTCGCTCCAATTTTTCACAACAAATATTGTAGTCTTTGTAGATTTGAAAATTGTTGACATACATATTATGTAATCTTTTCCACGGAAACTTTCCAAAAAAACCGGAAAATAAAGATCTCATGTTCTAAATAACGCAACATCAATGGTAATCAAAATATACCATATGAAAAAACTCCAGCTCGTCATTTTCACCTCGTCATAACATGAAGTTCTCATAGTCAGCTTTGCCGTTCACTTGAATATCAATCACGCCCCTCCTTGTGGCGTTTGAACGTTTCGGTTGAGGGCGGTGGGTGGTAGCAAGCCATTGCAAAAAGTAAAAATACCGGCAGACGATAACGAAAAACACGGCCCGTAAAACAATCCACAGTTGATAGATGATAAAACAACTGATGCGTTCTCGATTTAGTTTTCGATTTTTCGGTTCTTGTTTAATTTTTTGAGGCTGTCGATGTTGATTTTTAACGGTTTTTTTCCCTGCTGAGCTTTCTTTACTTTCCGTTGTATTTGAATTCAGATTCAAAGTGATGCCATTATGGATTCCAAAATTCTCCGATATTGGACTATCATGAATCCGATTATCCCGGTTTGACGTGTTGTTATGAATTCCGAGATTTCTCGCTTTTGGATCCTGGATAACTTGATTCGGGTTCGTAACTGCATTGGTGTAATCGGCGGAAAGAGGACCGTAGTTAATCCCGACAAAGCTCGGATCGATTTTTACGGTACCGAAGATAATATACTCAGGTGCAACGACCATCAGTGCGGAACAAATGGCGTACGGGAACAAGATCAATCTACGTTGGCGATTAATCTCCACTTTTGGTGTGATGACAAATAGCAAAGGAACAGAGGTCAGAATGGAGAACGCGTTTCCGGCGTAATGGACCCAGTCTCGACGGTTGAAAACGATAGCCTCGATTCCTTGGTAAGTGGTATTGTACTTGGTGGCCGGTCCAGCGTACTCCGGATGCGAGTAGTGGGCGACGGCGATTAGATTCCCGAAACAAACGATGACGGTGATGATTGCAACGTAGAAAATTTGGACGCGGAAATTCAACATTTTGACCAGTTGCTTCTGACCTGTTGATGAGAATTAAAAAAGGTGACTTGAAAAAACTCGTTCATTTTCGTAGTTTTATTTCACGATTTTTCAATAAAAACGAAAATATCGATTTTAAGTTGATGGTCGACTTTATTAGATTAGTAATAGTAATAGTATGACTATAATAGGTTTAAATGAAACGATTACATTGAAAAATAGACATTTTCATAGATTACGTCACGACCAACAACTGCCTCATTTTGAATTGATAGATGTGTCATTGTGAGTCTCTTGAGACATAATCACCTTGATAATTGTATGAAAACGGGGCAGTCGTTGGTCGTAACGTAATTTATGAAAAGGTCTATTGCAATCGATAATCGATTTCCGCGATTAGCACCGTCTGGATGTAAGCACGTAACCTCTATATTTGAATGACACCATCGATTAAAACTATTCTATGTTTAAACGAAAACTGCTCATATATTCACTAGACTTTCTAACTCAGAGAAGTGCATTTATGTGTTAGCAAATAATGTAATAACTTTTAGTCTTTGTAATCATGTTTTTCGTTTTTTTCTCAATCGTATTTTTTTTCATGAAAAATAAGTAATTATTTTTTACAGCGGGACTTGGATACTGTTTTTTTTTCAAAAGATCGCTAAAAAAATTGTTATTAACATCTTTGAAAGTTTATATCTAATATTATAATAACTAATTATAACGACTTTTTTCAAAAACAAAGTTAGATTTCAAAATATTATTTTTTACCATAATTAAAAAAGTTTTGAATCTATCGGCCCAAAGCAGAGTTGTTTCTTTGTCAAGTAAGTTGCAGAAAAAAATTAGATTGCATTGAAAAAAAATATTTTTGAAATAATAATAATTGAAATTAATATTAAATATTCGATAATCAAAAATTACAGAAATTATTTAACAGTTGCTGTTGACTATTGGGCTATCCCAGAAATAGTCCGTACCCCCCATGTTGAGGAGGTCGGACATCCAGGGGGGTACCTCAAAGTGAAAATCCAGGTGGGTCACTGAATATGTTGGGTAAAAATCCAGGGGGTTCTAAAAAAATGATCAAAAAATCCAGGGGGACCCTAAAATTCATGGTTAAAATCCAGGGGGTCTAAAAATCCAGGGGGTCCCTTTGCCAAAAAATGACCTTCTCAACATGGGGGGTACGGATTTTTTCTGGAATAGTCCATTGAATAGCAGTTGGGTGTAAACAAATCAGACCCCGCTTTGATTGCGTTTAAACATATGATGTAGGCACACAACGTTGTTTCAACGTCCAAATAACGGTCTGACGTTGAAACAACATTTGTTTGGAAGTCAAACTGTTGGTGTTTCTACGTAAACAAATATTTTCCTATTTGTCCCTTTTCCCTGCGTTCCTTCTAAAATAATTTCACGATGAAATGTGTCCAAAAAATATTGAAAAAAACAACAACTATATCAATCTTTTCTTGACAATAAATTTAATTTTCGTTCTTCAAAACAACCATTAGAAAGAGACAGTTTCCAATCAATTTCATCACTTCATTTTTTACATCTTCCTTTCGTAAGCTGTAAAAAGAGTAGTTCTTGAAATGTTTCCATTTTCCGTTAACTGTTATCAATAGCTTTTTTCACTTTTCCGAAGAAATTGGATCAATTGTCAATTTTTTTTTTCTGGATAGACCTAAATGGATTCGTACCACTTATCATAATTTATGTTTTTCTTGTTTTTATAAGCATTTAACGCTTACAAGCATATCGAAATTCAGATTGATTGAACTCTTTAAACAATAGATGTTAAGCATATCGACCAGCTTAACCTTTAAAGTTTCATTTTCAAGCACGTATCCATGAATAAAATTCCCAGTTTATCCACCATATACTTTACCACTTTTTTCTAGAAAATATATATTTTTTTTTTGAAATTGATAGATCTTGTTTGCAAGTGTCAATATTTTGGTTAAAAATTTAGTTTTTGAACACTATACACGCTGGTCTTAAAACCATACAATTCACTTTTGTACTATGAAAAACGGTTGTTTTGCAATAGCCCCTGGAAAAAATAACATTTACAATCATTGAATTGCTTAGAGGTGCATAGAAATAGAACAAATTTTTTCAGTAAGAATCGAGAGTTGAGAGTGCATTTTCTCAAGTTTGAGAAAAAAGTCAAAGTCGTTTTTCTGACCAAAAATATGTCGATATGCCTCCCCCTGAGGCACTTTAGTGTACGAGATTTTTTTTATTTTTTTTATTTATGATTTATTTTTGATTTATTTTAGTGATTTACTCGATGTCGGTCAATGGCAGATCCAGAAGGTTCTCAAAAGTTTTGGCGGAGTGTTGTTATTGCTCATATTCTCCAACACTCTCCGTCGTCAAAGACGTTGAGTACCTTATGTATCTCGCTCCCATCACTGAGCTCTAGTGAAGTAATACTTAATTCTGATATAGCTCCTACATAACCAGCCAGAGCTTTGTCAAACAATTTTAGTAGTAGTACTTACTACGTTTTTATCCTTCCAATAAAAACAAGATAGATTTTTAATATATTTCGTGAAATTTCTTTATTCTCAATTTTTTGTTAATGTAACATCTTAAAAATAAAATAAAAAACAGAAAAACAAATTAATTTTCTGCCCTCAATAATTTAACAGTTCTTTTACGTTTAGTAGCGATTTTAAGTTTTAAGTTTCAAGTTAAAAAAAAAGACTTAACGACAAACTTTAAAAATAATACCCTTTTCTCTTTCGAAAAAAATGCTAAAATTTTCAAAATCTTCAAGAAAAAGAAAAATGTTTGTGGTTTTTGATGACTGACCATAAAAGGAGGGGAGAGAAGATTTTTCTTTTTGTTTAAACATACAGAGATTAGAAAAAAATATTTAAAATATCGTAAGAATTTTTAGTGAGTCTCCAATCACGGTCAAAAGGTCTGTAACAAACGTGCTATTTCTTTCAAGGTGTAAATAAGGTCAGATATTGCTACCAGATGCCAGCATATCACTTTCAAAAGCCTTGAGAGGGTATGGAGCTGTCAAATTGAGCCCATTGAAGTTTTCCGTAGTAGTAAAGTCTCTTAAACGAGTTTGGAGAACGAAGCATCATCGAGACAATTTCGATCAGTTTTCCGTTTTGTCAGAACCTTGAAAATCCTACCCTTAAGGGCCGCACATACTGTAGGTCGGACTATATGAGGGACATACCCTGTAGGGTAGCCTAATTTGTAATAAATCAGTCAGTCTGCGTGGAAAAGGTTAAGCAACTTTTTGGGAGTTGCCTAAAAATTTGACCCTTCAATTTCTTTCCCTGTACAGAAAATAAGCGTTAGTTTGAAACACTCTATACTCACATATGATATCCGTATCAAATAACCCTTTACTTTGGTTGCTATGGTTTCCATCACCACCAAAAAACATCAAACATCTTCCTCCAATCCTGCGCATCAAATCCATAACGTGTATTTCTTTTAATAATTAATTTTTTTCAATACCATAGATAAATTTATTCTTGAGAACAATAATTTATGCCATGTATTTCTTTCTACGTAAATAATTTCTTAAAAACAGAAGATGGGGGTCATCTAGGTAAGGGGGCAAAATCGGGTACGGGGGTGTGTCGCCGATGACAAGGTCTCGAAATCGCCTAAAAAACTTACTCTGAGGCCAACTCTAAAAAATTCTTCGTTTCCGCGTTACCGGGTGACGAAAAAAAAATCTCATGCGTATGGCCGGAAACAATTTTTCTTTACATTTTTTCTAAGATGTGATGTTCAAAAACTATTTTTTTTGTTAAAGATCTGTTTTTGTTTGCTCTTTCAAAATTTCAGAAATTCTTACACCCATTCTAAAGTTCATTATTTTTTTGCGGCCGGATGACCTAAAAAATATTTCTCACCCGGCCGGTAACGCGGAAACAAACATTTTTAGGGTTGGCCTGATTGAATAAATCTTTTGAATTTTTTAGCAATTTTTTCAAAGAATTATAAAACAATTTTTCGGCCTTCGAGCCGCACGTTCTAGCTACCGTACTCTACCTAGCAAGAATTGTCAACTCTACTTTGACGGCAGAATTTTCTTTTTCTCAAATACTAAAAGTCTTCACTACTAAAGAATTTCATGTGAATTTTTAAAAAAATTTCAGCTTTTCACATCAACAATTATATTCGGTAAAATCAACTCAGCAGTCAAAATAACACAGTAAAGCAGGATAAAAAATATATGAATATATGCCGTGGGTTTCTTTCACCTGACGATAGAAACTTTTCTCGGCCCCTGCTGTCTATATCAATTTACATGTTCAAATCAAACTTATTTATGTTCACATTTATAACTTATTTGTATGTTCATGTATGATTATGTAACCTGGATCGATTTCATAGATAGAACCGTCGGCAAGAAAATATATTATTCATTTGAAAAAGATTTTTGGGGTGCTATTACCGTAAATTAAACCTCGACCAGATCTTCTTTGCCTCCCTGGAAAGGGCTTTGGGCCCATTTCCTGTCGACACCAACGACGTTTCCGTGCCCTTGGGTTGAGTGTTCATCTTTAAATTCATCAACAATCTTTTAATTTGAGACCACGTCGTTCTTCAGTACAAAAGTCTCAAAAAATCGCATGACTTAAAGAGACAAATTTATTGTCTCGATGCTTTGTGTTCTCCAAACTCATTTAAGAGACTTTACTACGGAAAACTTGATGATTGATCTCAAATTGGCAGGTCCATATACAACCTCTTTTATTCACCAATCCTCCTATTACTTTGGTACCAAAGGCGACAAAACCCAGTGACACAAAATATTGTTTCCTTTTGTCTCTCCTGTGTAAAGATTGAAAAATTTTCATTGTTACAAAGCAACTTTCTTCAAAAAGTTCATTTCTCATTTTTTCTGCGAAAGTTATTCAACTTATGTTTTGATTTACTACTTCTCCATTAAAAAGAAGTCGTTATATTTCTCCCCCTCTAATATTTTAACTAAATGAATGTACATAGACAATATATTAAATATAGGAAAAGAAATATAAATATAATGAGATTTATAAACTCTATAATTTTTCATTGATTGATGTGTTCATAATGAACATTTCTCACTCTTATCTTCCCGTTTGATGAGTTTTGATTCAACATTTTTTGAACAACCCAGCAGCCACACAACGTTGTTTCAACACTTTTGCAACGTCCAAATAATGTTCTGGTGTTGAAATAACGTTGTTTGGACGTTAGAACTGCTGGGTGACCACCGCTGTATTTTTTGTGTTTTTCTGTCATTTTTTTGTCATTTGCTAATTTTTAGGTTATTTTTGATTTTTTGATTTTTTTCTTGAAAAAAGTCTACGAGATTTTTTGAGTGATTTACCCCTCGATACATACAGATGTTTTGTATGTAAGTGTCGATTCAGAATAGAAATGTTTCAATGGCTAAGCACTCTTTTCCTGAGAATTGGTAACACCTTTACAAATAACATATTACCAAAGGCAGTACACTGTTTGATAATTTATCACACCAAGAATACATAGTAGGAAAAAAAACCTTTCAATCTCATAATATCAATGATCCATCCCATTCTTCAGAAGCTTTTTATTTAATAATTTTGTGTACATATACACATATAGTTCATCTGCCAAATTGAGACCATGTCGTTCTCCAAACTCGTTTGAGAGACTTTACTACGGAAAACTTCAATGGGCTCAATTTGGCAGCTCCATACCCTCCTATGACGGTCATAAGGTTGTGTATAATTTTTTTGAATAGCAGAAAATCATCAAAAAACGCAGTATAACTGCCCACTCATTGCTTTTGAAAATGGTCTGTTGGCATCTGGTAGTAATACACATCAACCTTGAAGAAACAAGCACATATTTCTAAAAAAGTCTACAGGCATTTTTTAACATTAGATTTGACCTGAAAATCTTTTTTTTATTTCTGTGTTACCATGATTTATTTCCATTTTGATCAAATAATTTACAGAAATAAAAAATGAAATTCTCGATTTTAGACAAATCAAAGGTGAAAGAAAGGAAAGTTCGAGAAACCTTATCAAATCTCTACACAGTATAACTGTGTTAGATGGTCCATCCTTAAAAAGACACACCCTATATTTCTTTTGTCCCCATAATTTTAGTTTTTTTGTGAGTTTTGCCAAACTCTGGTTTTGCTAAATTTTGAAATAAAAGACTCGAAATTCGGTTTTGAATTCCCAGGACATAAAAACTCCTAAACTAATGGCGAATATTTGGACTATCCTCCTCTTGGAGGGGAAAGAAAATTAAAATTGAATTTATTTCCCAACAAGGTTTTTAGTATAGTAGGAAAAAAATGAATTCAATTCATTGTAAATTTCCACCCTCAGCCAAACAATCGATTGAATTAATTTTATAAGCATTGGAAATTTCAAACACATACTACGCCTTCTAAGTTCTATTGTTGTAATTATCTTTGTTATCCCGATTCACAAAAGAGCCAGAATAAAAATTATTTGACAAAAAAACCTGAAATCTGTCTAATCACTGGAAATTTATGTTTATCAGTTCTTCAAACAAATCAAAAGTCCCATCTACTAATATAATTAACGGGAAATTAGCTTGGGCTGGGGCGTGGAACATACAAACCGTATAGAACCTACAGCTACAGCCCAGGGGCCCAAGGGCAGGTGCCTGTTGAGTATACCTTACGCTTACGTTTATTTCATTTTCCCTCAGATTCGGCCGCTCGGATGTGCGATGCCACACCGAGTCCTAGCCTAGCTGACCTTTCTTACTTTTCTCTATTATCATATTATCTTTTTCTTTTCTTTTTTCTAACATATCAATCTGCTGTACTTACTGTATGGTTAGAAATGGATCCCTGTTATTGTAGAGTCTTAAAATAATTTCTTTTCTGTGTGAGTATCGTTTATGTTGTAGGTTAAGAGCTTGTTGTTTGGTTTGATTTTTTATTACCTATTTCAGACATAACATACAAGAGGCTCCCCCAGCGGTCTGCGTGAACGCGTGAATGGCACTTTTTGATGCCGTGAATACGTGAAATTGATTTTTTTTTCTGCGTGAATGCGTGAAACGCGATGTTCGCGTGAACGTGAAATCAGACTTTTTTGGGCGTGAATACGTGAATTTCAGGATGATTCGTGACGTGTGAAAAGTAGAATCTGTCCATTGATATTATAAAATAAATTTCCCTCTTGATGTCTTATCTAAGAGGCTTGTTTAAGCCAATCTAGAAAGGCTGATTTTCGAAATTTTTCTCAACCATCGGCGCCAATCATGATGGCGTCTCCTGAGATACCTTTCTATGACCCAAACCCTAAAAAACGATCTACGGATCCCTTAACTCCGCAGCCCCTCATTAGACAGGTGGCCGAAGGCCATGACCCCCTCCCACAAGCAGAGGTTTTTAGAAGGACTATTCCAGTTTACCGTAAATTCTCTACTATAGATACCGCACCTAAAATATTACTCTGAATATTGCCTCATTGGGATCGAAGTATTTCAATTATTCTGTAGTTAAATGCAAAAAGTATTTTATGTTTTTGGTATCCTTCCTCAATTAACAGCTTAACAGTTATTAATTAAATTTAGATCGCTTTTAAGCTAAAGTTAAGCACCATATTTTCAAAAAATCTCTCGTCCGTCGGCCCCAACCATGGCGGGCCTCCTTAGTCACTACATCTTCTTCCACCTTCTCTTTCAAAACTAATTCGTCCGCCTTTTGTTTCAAATACGTGTTGAACCAAAGAATTACACTTTCAAAGTGTGTTCGTCACCGCATTTCTTCACCAAAACATTTTCACCTTAAGTGAGAATGGTGCCATGTACGAAAACCTCTTAGATCGCCATTTATATGTTTGCTCCCCAAAAAAATCTTTTCCCACCATACTACTGCAACAACTGGCGCAACAAAAAGGTCTATGTCAGATACATTTCCATTTGTCTACCCAGCGTCGAGTTAATAATTTCCATATTGTTCTGTCTGAAAGCGACCTTTTAAAATGACAGTAATAATGAATCTTCTACAATTCTAGGTCTAGGAAAATAAAGAAGGATTTTGGTTCTGTTTAGGGGCAGGGGGAGGGGTGA
>JAUJPO010085794.1:0-10146 GCA_032270745.1 Tiaropsis multicirrata | reverse complement strand
CTTTAGTGTAAAAAAAGAATCAAAAAGAATTTGTGCAGAAATTATATCATTGTTCATATTGGTATTTTCACTCTCTTAAGACCTTTTTGCGTTTGATAGGAAATATTTAACCGCATCTTGCGGCTCTTGTTTACCATTAGAAAGCATTCGGGTTTTAAAATATGAAGTGGTCAATAGCCAAGAAACTGTGGTCCGGTAATACCTTTTCATGACGCCAAAATAGCGTCCTTTGGGCTCTAAGGGTTAAGGTAGGAGAGAACAGCCGTACACTTTTCTTTACAAAAAAACTGCACCAGGGTTACTTATTGCATTAATGGATATTGGAACAGTGTGAAAACGGTTCAAATCTTTATGATCATATTCACCGCTAAAAAAATATTTTCTCCCTGAAATTTTTAAAAGCAGAGAAATGAGCCAATCAGATTTTTATAATCAAAAAACATATTATATACAGTATATATTTCAAAAAAAATCTATATGAAAAACTACATAGAAATATATATAATGATAGTCACGTTTATAAATATAAGAAAATATTGGGTAAAAAATGGCCAACAAAAATCGTCATCGAATCACCTATTACAAGCAAATACAAAAAAACGTAGCAAATTCTATATTTGAGACCGTGTTGCATATATCTAAATATAATATGTAAAACAATTTTTGATCGTAATATGTGTCTACCTAAAAATGTCGTTAAAAATAGGGTCAATACAAACACAAACAAATCTTTCAGCCTAAAAAAATACAAATTGTCTTTTTCTGTCCAAAAATATTACTTGTTATTTTCTTCATTTCGCACGAACTGGTGCAACCAGTGAACACAAAACGTCATTTTGACGTTCAAACAACGTCATCTCAGGAACAGATCATTTTACGGACGTCAAAACAACATTGAAAATCGCAATTTTGTGTAACTGAAAGAAGTACTTCAAAAATGACTTTGTCTGAAACTACTGAAGGGGAACAAAGACTGTTCTCAAAAATCAGTCCAACCAACATAAGAACAAATACAGTATCGTATGCCTCATATCGTCAATTCCCACCTACGATCTGTAACGGAGCGCAATTACTTTTTGTTGCATTTCAAGTCTTAGCATTGCTTTTTCCTCGGATTCAGGTATCTGATTTAACATTTTACAAATCAGTTCAGAGAAGAAATCATCCTCAGATTTCATTTTCATTTTCGGGCTGTTGTTATCGCTTCTAGGTGAGCCGGTGGATGGTGGTCGAGATCTGGGCGCTTGGGGAGGGGTTCCTGCCTTCTTCCTGTCTGCTACCCCGTTAGAGTAGGGTGGCGATACTCGACCGATTACTTTGTGAGGAGGAGGTTCATCCCAGTATCCGCTATCGTGACCTTTGTATGGTTTGATGGTAACGGTGGGTGAGTTAGAGTATTGTTTGACGTAAGGGTCGACCATAGAGGCTTTTGGTTGGTGAATGATGTATGGATCAACCATGGTGATTTTAGCAGGATTTGGCGATGACTCGTATGGGAATTGATGAAGATGTTCTTGATCCATTGCTTTGCCGTTGGTTCCGTTGGTAGCTTTGAAGTTGACGGAGCCGTTTTGTTGTTGCTGTTGCTGTTGCTGCTGGTGGTGATTGACTATATAACGTCTTCGTGCTGTTGGTGTTCGTTGCAGAAAATGGCCATTCAAGAATTGTAAATGATTAAAAAACTTCCAAGGACTGATGTAGTTGCCGTCGCCACCGTTCAGTTTCATATTTTCCATGTTACGCTTTTGACTGCCGTAATAGCATTTTAAGTTGGTCATTTTGTCCGTGATTTGTTCTATTGTAGCATGCATATCATTATCGTCTAAGGCTTTCTGTATGCTTCTCACAGCGTTGTCTCTTTCTTCTTTATTGTAATACATTACATGCTTTGTGTTGTACAAAATGTCTTTCTTTTCCCACATTTCCACCAATTTGAAGATTTCAATATCCAACCACTCTTTGGCGTCCGCCCCTTTGCAACTAGGGCGTCCACGTTTTTTGCCCGCGACTGGCCATCGTGATTTTTCGCCAGATGGGATGTTGTCACTGGAGTAATGGTCCGACCTAAAATTTGAAGAAAATAAAAATAAAGATTTCAATTTTTTTACTTTCTTACAGGAATTAACAGGCCTGTCAAAACAAGTAAAAACAGGTAAAAACAGGTGTAAACAGGTAAAAACAAGTATAAACAGGTAAAAACCAGGCCTGTCAAACCTTATGACAATCACAATACAAATGTTAGCAAGTGTTGAGGAGCAAATAATCCAAAAGTTGATTAATGCGTGACACTTTTGTATTAACTTAAGCGTTAAAGAAACCCAAATCTGACAATCTTTGGCTTGTTCCCCGAAGACCTCGAAACAGCAATGGCGGACAGAAACCTTTGGAAAGAAGGAGTATCATTGGCCCAACAGACATGAAACATTTGTTTTGACGTCCAAATAATGTTGTCAAAACGTCAAAACGCTGTGTAGGCTTGCTGGGACCCTGGTTTAGTAGCAAAAAAAACAGGTAAAAAGTTTTTACAACTCAACGATCTTAGATTTACTAGAAAGACAAATTTATATCTTTAAGCATTAAAAATTTATCTTCTATTTCAATATACCTTGGCAAAAAATCCAACATTGCGAGCAAACAAATAGAAAATAAGTTAACTAGATCTCTAGATAAACCGATAACAATAATAAACCAGTGAAAGTGCAAAACATATTCGATATAACCTTTATCGCTTCCAACACATCAACATCAAAAAATAATCATTACTAATATAATTTGCGCAAGGAGCAAACGTCATTGATAGATTAAATTATAGGTGTTTATCCAGTCGGTAAGAAAAGACGGCAACAATCTTAAAAGCCGATATCTTATGTGGATAATTTAAAATTGAGTTGAAATTACTGAGAAACAAAGGGGAAACAAATAAAGAAAATTTAGTTTCTGCCAAGCCTCATTTATGGTAATTAACGGTTAGTTCCTTTCAACGTCATTCAGTCGTGGTTTTAATTTTCATGAAAAATATAAGAAGAAAAAAATTAATATCAATTGTATATCTAATCTAGGCAGACATAAATTTCAAGTTATGAATTCAGTAGCTGCCAGGCTCAAAGACGATATGCCTAGTCAGGAGTGCCAAACAAGAGCATTTTGTTGACACCCCGGAGATACTGAGGCGTGCTAGAGTTGAGGGATGACGGGTCTGTTCGGACCAGACCCTTCAAACCCGACCCTTAAAGAGAATATCTTTGGTCAAACTTTTCAAACAAGACCCTCAGAGAGACTCTGTTGAGATTTTCAGTTTTTTTCGACGCTTAGAAAGACTTTGGGAGGTTAAAAAATTGACCCTTAAGGTCCGGGTTTGGCCAACATACAAAAATTTCAGTTTTTCTGTTTCAGAAAGGCGAGTTAAATATTGAAAAAGGAATGAAAAAAACTATCCAAAAATAATGTGTTTTTAGCACCAATCACGTTGCCGGAAGACAGGAGGTCGCCCTTTCTGACCACCCTTGCGATGGTTGGTTTCCTTTTGGTTTTATACTGAGCATGCGCGTACCACACGCAATTGATTTGTCATTACACTAATTAAATATTTAATTGCGTTTAAAAGATGATGCAAAACTAGGTTTTAAAGAAATGATTTCATTTATGTTTTCAAAAGATTTTCACCGTATCACGTTCGGACCACCAGTTTTCATTTTGTGCCAGAATGTGTTGAAAACGCCCTTCTTATTGCTTAGTCACAAGTCTCACGATATTTGGTTGCACGATATTTGGTTGCACGTTTCTTTTATATGCGGATAAAATTATAAGAGCAAAAAGGCTTTGCTGAAACATTTAATAAGTACATTTCAAACATTTTTACAGCATTTTAAGCATTTTAAGCAAAAGGTGCTAAAGGTAATTCATTTTGCTGGTATTTTGCCCAAAGAACGTTTACAGAATATTTAAAACAAAAGAAAGCTCCATAGCTTATTCAAGTTGCCCGTGAAGCTTATTCAAGTTGCCCTTGAATTGGTTTTCAACTTTCTGCGGCGGCGGGAAGGTGGATTTCTCGCCCTCATTGCTCATATCCTAGGATGTAAGGGCGTAAGGGTGTAAGAGCATTGAAAGGCGTATAATATTCTAGTTTGTTTTTTGCTTTGTTTTATAAGCATAAAATCCTAAATATGACCTTAAGATCTTCTTTAGAACATCATTGATTATTTGAAAGATTTTTCATTAGTTTTCTAAAATGACACACAGACACTTTATCGTCATGGTTCTCAGTCTTGACGGTCGAAACTATGAAGCGCATAAAAAGTAATATTTTTATGGAAAACGAAATCATAATACACCCCCTGGATATTTAATGAAATATAAGTCAATATTAATTAAAAATACTCACGACCCAGGGGGTCGGCGCTATGAGATTATAATATTTGTTTTGTTTGAGGGAAACGGAAATCGGAAAGATATTTTCAGATTTTCTTTTTGTGTATAGGATTTGATATATGTAAGATGCATGTCACAAACTTTTAAAAAATGACAAAAGAGTAAATATTTTTTTCCCATGCGATAACTAAAAAAGTTTATTTAGCAAGGCGGTTTAGTTTTGCAGGTAATTGCGAGTTGACATTTGTCAAATAATAAGCCTTCACAAAATATATCTCTTTCTTTTATCATGTCTATGTTGTTGATATTTTCGTAATAAGGCTATAAAGAGTCTATCCTTGATTCTTATCTAATTGAAGTTGCTATGGGCTACAAATTGGAATTAGCGCAACTTATTAAAAGTTATTACACACACAAAATATAAGCTGGTTAATAATATTATCTTATACAAATAACACGCAATTAAGAAAAATATTTTTCTATCCCGGCTGTCAGCTTATTTGTGTTTGTAAATGCCGACTTTATTGCCGCAAATTGCATTATGGGATAAGTAAACCAATTACTCGAGCTATTTACTTTTAAGGACTCTAAAATTACTTTAAATAATCAACATAAACCATTATAAGCATATCTTTCAAAAATCTTAGAATTGAATTCTTACGATAAATTATCAGTAAAAGGATTTTCTTGATTTGCTCTTCAAAACTCTTGCTCTTGAGTCTACAAATGGTCAACAATATAAAATATTGAAAGAAGGAAATACTGTATCTACTTCCAAGCGGACACACAACGCTATCCCAACATTGTTTCAACGTCCAAAAACGTTTGACGTTGGAACAACGTTGTTGTTTGGACGTCAAAACAACGCCCCCCCCGTGTCTTGTGGGTTAAGTTTTAAATCAATAAGGTGAAGGAAAATATACTGTCGACGATTATTGAATAAGTTTTAAAGATTTAAGACTTGACAAATAAAAAAGTGTATAATATTCGTGATCCTTTTATGATAGTGACAATGGAAATTGTCAACATATTATACGCAGATTTTCTTTTGTGAAACTTAATATTTATAAATTACTTTTTTAGTTTCAAAACATCATAAGAGATATCTTGCTGTTAATGAAAGAATTTTGATAAACTTTCAACAACTTTTTTTTTCATTATCAATATTATCCGAGTCATTGAAATTTCTTTTGTTTTACAATAACATGTAAAAAATTTAATATATTTTTTAATATTGCCTACCTACAACAGCCATGACTAATAGAGAATACGTCTTAAAAAGTTGAACTGCAAATTTTTAATTAAATTGTTACATTACGCTACGCCCACTACACCCATGTTTCTGTGTCCCAAAACGGGGTTATGGGGTCAAAATTCGAACGTGTTATAACCAGCTATAAAGGCTAAATGACAATCTTTTTCCGATTAGGGGTATTAAGTGCTTAATATAATATTTTCGTTGCGTCGTATTTTCAGTAGGGTGACTTTTTGTATACCTTTTGTATCATTGGGGTTAAACCTCCAGCTTTTCACTGGTGGAGAAAATGAGTCTTTTTGAGCGATTACAGAGATAGAGGCGATAGCTTATGATCGTAAGTCAACTGAGTTAAAAAAATGTGTAATACCCTCTATGGCCCTCTAGCATCATTCTGTCTTCATGGCACTCATGTGCGTACCTAACGTTCTAAAAAAGGTCGAACTATTTTCCCTTTCAGTCAGTGTTTCCCAAGTCACATCGGATATATACGTTCTCGTTCTAATTTTTAGAACTTTTCAGAATATCTTTTGTAAAAACCAATTTCTGCCAATATAATCAAACAGCTTAACTTTTCTCACATTTTTAAGTATTTGCTATTTTCCTCACAGACAGTGGGGGTAAGTCACACCTGTATGCATTATTTTCGAAAATTATTACTTGTTGAATAAGGCCTCTTTAAATGTAATGTCTATAATGCCAAGTAATTCTATGAGAGTAAAAAGTAATTTAATTTAAAAAAGAATTTCCGAAAATGTTTGAATATATTGTTTCAAAGAAAATAGCGTACTACTGAGAGTTGACCACAAATCTTAAGCAATAATAAATTGCCGTTTATTTAAAAATATTTATATTTGGTTTCTGTCATTCTTGGAAAACGGCCAACAAAAATTTACTCTTTCCTACGTTTTTCTCCTTTCCAAGACATGTTATATATTTTCCGATACCATCTATTTGAAGATATTGACGTTCATAATATTCATGTGTTGAATAACTTGAGATATCCCCATCAGGCACGGAACGTTGATTTAACGTCGAAACAACGTTGTTCTAACGCCAGGAGAACGTTATTTGGTTACGTTAATTTTAAATGTGTCTGCTGAGTTATTGTCAATTTTCTAAACCCAAGAAATATTGCGGTAAATCAAGAACATTTGACGTTATAGTCGAATATAATCGAAGCTATAATTAGCGGACACCATTGGGAATTCGACTTGGTGTCCGCTAATTGGAGCTGTCCGCCTTTTGCAACATTTGGTAATATAAGCTCCAAATTTGGGGGAAAAAATCTGTCCGCTAATCCGAGCTGTCCGCCTTTTGGAGTGTCGGCTAATCGGAGCTTCGACTGTAACTTAATTTTTTCCTTTTTTAAAGGCCATCTTGTTAGTACTGTTAGCTAGAGTAAAAGATTTCCTCGAGAAATTCAAGAATTTTCAAATAGCAAGTGTTTTTACTATGTTCTCTTTCTTGAATAAATAGACTTCTATAATAAATTCTTGGGTAAACTGAAATTGTTTTGCTCGAGTTAAAGTGAAATTATGCATTCTGTTTCCATTCGCAATTTCTACTTAGTTTCTACTAAGGACACTAAGCGCAACAAAATGTAGTAAAGCGAGGTTGAAATTTTGTTGGAAATTGAGGTGGCGGTAGAAAAACTAATTTTGTAAACACTTCTCCGCAGCAGAGACTACTTTACGGGAAATCTACGGCAAAATATACAATCTGCACAGAGTATGCTATAAGCGAACGATGACCGTGAGGTATACCCTGGTAATAAAGAACGCTCTAAGTTGAATACATCAATCAAAGCAATTACGCGGAACATGGCGCTAAGGAAACAGGTTACAAAAGAATATTATTATTTTTCTATAATATTTAGATAAACTTTTTTTTTTTCTTTTCTAATATAGTCAAGTGTTTAAACGTCGGCAGCCTTTATAAAAGATGAACTGTAGACTAAATCAAAATATTTTTGTTAAATCGTGATATTTGCTTTCGTTCTTAAAAGACACTGTCAAAGTTTTATTCCAGATTTAATTACGTTTCACTTTTTCTCTTCATATTTTGGAATGCGTTTTTTTAGACCACTCTGAGATTCCAAGCTTTTAGATTTAAATTATTTTAACAAATTGGTCGAATTAAATATTGAAAGCATCAAAGATAAGCTCAAAATAATGCACAGTGGAACCTCGTGTAGCTGGAACTTAAAATGGGGACACAAATTGTTTTGCCGGTGCCGAATAACGTAATCGCCATTAATAACTTCCATTTATAATATCCATGACGTAATCTTTTATGCAAAAACAGGCAACGTTATTCCAAGATTGCTTCAACGTCCAACGTCCGAACAGCGTTCCATGCCTGCTGGATGATTTTGAAACAAGTGGCAAACATCCGGTTATTTTGGGATGGTTCCGTATAAAAGATTACATAATGGGTACCATGAATCAAACAGGTCTCCAAAATGAAACACACTCCCAGTTCTCATTTCGGCTGACTAATTGAAGCTGCATTTGCGCCTATCCACGTGCAACTGTTAATCTACCTGCTAAGATCGGGCTAAGATCACAATTTGAGGATATTTATTGAAAATAAAGATATTCGAAGATATTGATGTTGATTCTGCCTTTTTGGCTTGGTTTCCCATTAAGGACACTGTTAAATTAAAGGGGTTTAATTAATTTGAACAAGATCGAACAATTAATTTAAAAATAATTATTGACATAATATCACCATACCTTCGAACCATTGTAATTTCTTCTTCATTTTCGTCCTTGAATTCATATTCTGATTCGTTCATGATTTCGGATTTTCAATATATTATATTTTTATTATTCTCTAAAACTAAAATAACACAGTATTTTCATTTTTTTAATGACTTCACTCGTGTAATAGTACTGAATAGTATTTGAATAAAGTAAGAAAGAAAATCAGTGTATTTGTATCAAGAGTCTGACTTGCAAACACCTTTCCTCAACACAAAAGAATATCTCAAACCATCAACAAAAAGGAAATATCTTTTCGTGTTAAAGGCCAACTAGCTAAATATTTTGACATGCTGGTCAGAAAAGAGTAAAAAAAAAAGTTTTGAAATTATTTTCAGACCATTGTCAACATTCAAAAGAGGGTTATCATATGAATGCAAAAATATAATTCGTTTATATAAAAACAAAAGAAAATAATAAAAAAACGACTTTAATACCCTCTGAATAACATCCAAAAGATCTTTCTTAAGTTACAAACAAAATTTCACAGTGGAAGCCAAAGTTATATTAAAAAATTGACTCGTAAAATCGTAAAAAATTATATTTAAAACAATTATTTAACATACACAAAATATCAAACATATATATGTAAAATATTTAACTAAGCGACTTACTTATAAAGATAAACTTTTTTTACTGTCGTTTTATTTCAAACGTGTGCTAATATTTGATAAAATACCTTCATTCTTTCCTTTTGATAATAGGAAAAGAAAATATCTTTTTTTTTATAATATCGATTTATATATTTTGTTAAAAAAAGGAAATGACAAAAAAAAATCTTACAATATTATTCTAAAAAGTTGTCAGCTCCTCAAAAGACTTAATGTCCATTTTGAGATAAGATATGACCAGTTTATTTGCTTTTTCAGTTTATTGTACACAAAAAAAAGTTAGATAGACGTGTTTTAAAAAATAAAAGAGTCGATTATTTTGACAAAACTTTAATACGATTAAGAAATATAAAAAAGAGTCATGAATTCCGTTTAACAGTTTTTCATAATAACACATTTTTATCTTCTAAAGTGTTCTCCCGCGTAGAGCTCGTGCACACCGATTGCCTTTTGACTGTCAACTCAAAAAACATCACCTACGTCCAAGATCTTTAATATTGCAAAAAAAAAAACCTCGGTTTTTCTATTAAATATAATACGGTTTAATTACTCAGCTAAGATAAGTTTATTGCATTGCGATTTATAATTTTTTTTCTATTGAAAATCAAAATCCCTCATTATTTAAAAAGAAACGGGAAAACTTTTTCGGGATTTTCGGAATACGACGATAGGGCTTGACAAATTATAAAAACTAATTAAATTTACTTAAAATTCTTTATAATATATATGAATATGGTAAGATGATGATAAAGATATGGAAGCGATGATGAAGATTTTCAGTATAAAAGACATCAATAGAATAAAAGATTGATGATAGGATTACATTAATCAGATGATTTCTGCTTTTTTTTTTTTTGTTATCTCAAAAGTAATAAAAAACCTCTTCTTTGGTCATTTTTATTTTTCTATCATTTTAATATCTCTTAATATCTTTTATATATATCATTTTTTCAAAATGAAATGAGACATGTGTATCACAAAGAATTATTCAAATAATAATTATAAGATTTACTTTCTGTGGTATTTTTCTCTACAGTATATGAGGCTCCCCCAGTCGCGCAAAAAAATCACATTTCACGTTCACGCAGAGATAATTTGCAATTCCACAAAAAAACGTCACACCCTCCCTTAGTCTTTCTTTGGAAAG
>JAUJPO010085783.1:0-10146 GCA_032270745.1 Tiaropsis multicirrata | reverse complement strand
TTAGTCTCTTTTATTCAAGCAATTTTTAGAGACTTTTGTGCTAAAGAACGACATGGTCTCAATTTGGCAGATGAATTGTATGCAAGAGTAAAATTAAATTGTCATGTTCGAGGGGTCAGGGGGTAAAACTGTGTCATCTAGGGGTTTAAAATGTAAAATATCCAGTGGGTAAAACATGAGAAAACGCTTTCATTCCCCTGTATGACTTTTTACGGAACAGCTCAATGTGTAAAAGACCAATGTCTTGTTAAGGGTGCTCAATGATTTCTCTTAACTTTCTAAATTCTGTGGACTAGCTTAAAACGGAGCCAAATAATTAATGACAGTGGAACAGCTCACTCACACATTGTCTGAGGGGTTCTCATTATTCTTACTTAACGTAGTAAACTCTGTGGACTAGCAAAGGAACCAAAGAGTACAAACAAAGCAAACATACCTTTTGGATTGACTTCTGGTTCAGGTGATTTGCTGATGTCAGCATCTTTTGTATCACCATTGGGAAGTTCATTAATTTCCTCATCAGCTTCTTCATTCGCTGTCTCTTGACCTTCTGGTTGTGTCAATTGATGAGATGATACAGAAGTTGAGAGGTCGGCGAATTCAATGTTTTTGACCACCACGCAATTGTTGTTGGTTGAGGGGGATCGATTCGATTCCAAGTATTCAAATAAAGTACCAATGATAGCCAGTGTCACAAAGATGGCTGCAATTACACTGATGGTTGCCATTTTGAAACGAAGAGAAAATAAAAATGCTTAATTTGAATTTGAATTGAATTTGAAAACTAAAATGTTTCAAATGTTCGTTTTTCAACTCACAAAACAAGAACAAGTATAAAAGTATGTTAAAGAAAACCTTATCGGACAACACTAAATCTAGTCGCTCTTGTCCAACTAAGTCTTTTTCTGAAAAGGTAGCATGATTTCGAGCTTCCATAGAATTTTTCTGGTTTAAATTTAATCTCGAAAAAGAAATTTTCATGGGTTTATAATTCCAGCTTCTTGTGGACGATTTTATCGTCCGTTAAAGTAATAATGATAAAGAGAAAAACGGTAAGTTTATGAAGCTGAAGTTTCAAGCTACAGATGGCGTTCCCTGGGAACGAGGTTGGTAGTGACCCCCTACACATGCTTTTTGATAACAATGGGTGTTCTTGTGGACTTACACAGTGATAGTGAACCCTTTGGTGTAAACAACTTCTTCTTTGCCACAATTGATGGTTGCATTGACTGGTAGTTGCGGTGGCAAGTTGATGCCTGCTGATACTTTTAATCCTTGTTCTAGAAGTAACATAATATCAACATCCTCAACATAATATCAACATCCTCAACATAATATCAACATCCTCAACATAATATCAACATCCTCAACATAATTTCAACATCCTCAACATAATATCAACATCCTCAACATAAGAGGTACGCATTCTTTCTGAAAAGGCCCATTTACATATCAAAGTAAACATCGAAATAGTAATGCTCTGGAAAAAAGTCTAGATGCTATTCTATTCATTTCAAAAAGACTGTGCTACAGCTTTGTCTCATAGATCAAGTTAACTACGGCTAAAAATATCACTCTATGCTCAAAGACGGATACAGAAGGCACTCAAAAGTTTTGACGGAGAGTGTTGATTTCCATATAAGGAATATGATAAGAAGCAACACTCTCCGTCAACATTTTTAAGTACCTTCTGTATCCGCCACTCTATCTTATCGGACAAAAAGATGTCGGACAAAAGTGACGAATTTTTGGTGACGAAAATTATGTCCGACGAAAAATTAGTCCGACATTGTTTTGTCCGATAAGGTGTGTCAGAGTATTACGCTATAAGAGACCAGTAGTGCAAAATCTTTACGACAGAGCCAGGTATTGATAATGTGAAAAGATAATTCATGTATTGTTAAACATATTTTTTCAAATACGCAGATTTTGCGCCGTCTACGGCTCTGTCTGTTAGCGGTAATGAATTTTGAAATTTCTGCAGAGCTAAACAATAATGAATCTCTCGAATGATAGTCGGACTTAGTCTTCTAAACTACGCAAATTGTGATACCGTGAATAGAGGAAGGGAATCTAGTGAGATATCAGGTTGCCGTACATTTTCACTTCTTACTCTTTTGGGAATTAATAAACGGGGGAGGAGATATATTCTGAAAGTACTTACGTAAAACAGTATATACAACATCGAGTAACTTTTTGAAATCAACTGCGGTACAAACTTGTGGTATACAGGAACCGTACATGAAAGGTGCCTACAAGAAAGTTATTTGGACGTTGAGACAATGTTGAAACAACGCTGTGTCTGCTGGGAGAGAGGTATGGTATGGAGATAGAGGTATTCTATGGGGAAGTTGATAATTACACAAGCACACCAAATATACCCAACAGAGGCGTGTATACAGAGGCGACTCAAACATTTTGACGGAGACTGCTGCTTTTACACGAAATTTGCGATAAATTTAGTCGAAAGCTTTTTCAATCCAGTATCCGCCACCATTGTCAAATAGTGTGTTTATAGGCTTGTCCAAGTCCCTTACTCTCGGCGGGAAATTGGGAAATCGGGTAAATATCGGGGAATTATGTGGAAAACGAATAACGTGTGTGTAAATTGGTTAGATTGAAGTATTCCAAACAAAATTATTCCAAGAAAGACTAATCTAGTCTAGGGTGATTAGAGTTGAAAATGAAAACAAATGGTAGACTTACAATTTGTCCGATGGGTACTTGAGCCAAACAATAGCGAGCATTTGGAAGGTTTGTACATTCATCATAACCACCCAACCAAAAGATATTACCATAAGCTAGTCGTGATTGTGGTTTACCCCATGCATCCAGCACTAAAAAACGAAGGGAAGCAAGTCAACTAAAAAAGTCTGTTATATAATCGGGAAAACGTGCACGATAAAAAAGTTGTGTGAGGAGGAAATAATTGAGAAAACAACAAATTTGGACATTACGTTTCTGAGTGTTTTATAGCGTATGTTCAATTTCTTGTGTTATGGGTTTGATTAAACGACTAGTTTACTAGTCTAGGAAGCAAGACGAATTCAGGTGAAATTCATACGTATGTATGAATGGTCATTCAATATATTTTGTTTTAAACGGTGAAATTCAAGTGGAATTAACGATAATGAGATATGCAAAATATCTTAAGACACATGCTCATCAAGGCCATCAATACAGGAACCTTTGTTTATAATGACTGACTTCTAGAGGTTAGTTTACGTATATCGGGGGGTGGGTGTCTTGCCAATCAGTTATGGAATCTTAACTTGTGTATTTAAAACCATCCACCCCACTTGTCACCCCAGTGGAAAAATCGCTCAAAAAGTCCCGTTTTTCTTCCCAGTAGAGAAAAAGGTCACTCCAGTAGAAAATGGGATATTCTTTCACCCCAGTGGTAAAACAAAGATTTACAAAGAGCCAACCCCACTGAAAATATGACAAAAGAACAATTTTTATAAGCCCACTAAAAAAACGTTACCATTTGGCTCAACCCAGTGGGTTTGGATATTTTGACTTTCACCCCATTGAGATTTTGGTAACCCACTGGGGCACAGAGACAGGGATATTATTTAGAAATCTTAAAGAAAGTATGAGAGCTTACTTTTAAAAGCTGGATTCTCCAACGATATTCCCGTTTGATTAGCTTCGATGACCAATTTCGCAATGGCCATACCGCACTCAGTGCTAACTGGTAATGAAGTCAATTTCCCTGTCGTCGCTCCTTTCAGTAATTTCTTCCAATCGAGATTCTTTAGAATCGATGTCAGATCCACTTGAGCCATAATTTTCTTCAAAATATCCATCATGTCAAAGTTGCCGGATTTGAGTGCATCGCGAATGATTTGATCAAACTTGATAGATTTGATGAGACCATCTATGCCGAGAGATGATACAAACTCCAGAACGATGGGGTCAATACCATAGGATTCCAAGATCTTCTTCACTTGTGGATCCTCCAGCAATTTCTTGAAATCCACATTCTGCATCAATGCATCTATGGCAGCTGCATCTAAGACCTTTTCCAAGAATTCTTGGTACGTGCCATTGACTGATTGCACCAACAGCTTGGACCATTCTTTAGTATCAACCTGCTTCAAGAATTCACCAACATTGAAATTTTTTAGCAACAATTTAGCCAAGTTTGGGTCCATTTTGAATTGCGTCTTCACGAACTCGGCAACCTGTGGATGACTGAACAGCTTATCAATATCGATGCTTTTGATGACTGCGTTGATGTCCGTGTTGTTTAAAACATCTTTGATATAATCACCATCAGTGTTGGATATAACAGCTTGATACAGACCTGGTATATTAACAGCAGCTAAGAACTCATTCAGTTTGACACTCTCGATCACAATTTTGACCAATTCTGGATCAACTTTAGTTTGGTTCAACAGCTGTTCAATTTGTGGGATCTGCAACAATTTACCGATATTGATATCTGGTAGAATTTTATCCAGATCAATATTCTCGACAATGAATTGGTAGTAATCAGCTAGGGTAGTACCGTTGTAGTTGATAAGTTTACTGAAGTCGAGCACCTTCAAGATATTGTTGACATTCATACTGTCTACAACAGACTTGATCAGCTCTGGTGAGAGTCCGGCTAATTTCAAATACTGAACAATCATTATATCCTTAAGAGCAACATCAATTAATTGATCAACATTTAAGAGATTGGCCAACTCTTTGGGGTTGATACTTGGTAGGACCTTCTTCATCAACTCCAACAAGCCAGCTTCATTCATCGAGCCACCGTTTTGCATAGATTTCATTGCAGCATCGACGATCTGATCAAAATCGATCGCTTTCACCAACTTATCTGAATCTAGACCACCAATGATGTCAAGGAGATCATTGGAAACGAAGCCGCCTAAAATTCCTTTAACAAACGGATTTTTTACGATATTTTCGATCTTGATCTCTTTGAGGAGTGTATTGTAATTAATATTAGCAGCAACAATCATAGTGGTGTCCAACTTGTTAACCATTACTGTTTCAGCTATTGTTTTGATATCAATGGCACCCATGACTTTATTGACATCGAAAATACCTTGAAGGAATTTGAAGGTCAAGATTGGAAGTGTTCCTTTCATAATAGGGGCCACGTATTGGTTGTCATCTAAAGCCATGAAATCGATGTTGGATCCTTTATCGGTCAACTTGATGGAGTTAAGGACGATTTGAAGAAATTCATTCTTTGAGGTGTTATCAGGAGCATTGGCAAGCTTGGTTAGCATGTCTTTCATATCCAAAGCTGTTTGAGAACCTCTTTTTAGTTTTATGGAGGATAAGATTAAAACCACATTCGGGGTTTTGATTCCGATTTTGGATTCCAATGCTGTCATGAAGTCTTGGTCTTTGAATAGTTTGTCGACATTGATGGTTTTAATGATTGTGTCCATTGATTCACCTTGGGTTGCATTGGCGAATGTCCGAAATATTTCCCCGAAATCCAGATTATCCGATTTGGTGATTCCGATACCAACGACCACCAGGATCATGAGAAGGATTCTTCCCACCATTGTTCAATCGTTTGATGGTTTCTTTTACACCTGAGAGAAAACAAAGACAAGCGAAAGGCGAGTGTGAAAAAATATGAAAAAGTGGTTTGATGATGAAAAATATGAAAAAGTGGTTTGATGATGAAAAATACCATACTGTACCTTGAGTACTAATTTTCAGTGAATCGACTCAAAAGGTGCCAAAAAACAGTTCTCGCCAAAAACAGTTCTCTTAAGCAAACAGACTGAGAACAGACTCATGAGTATGAGACTCATTGCTTTGGTGGATTACGTAATGTAATAAACAAAAGATTACGTAATGTAATAAACAAAAGATTCTTTTATAGAACGAAAAAAAAGCAATACAATTCATTAACTACTTATTGCGAGTGAGGAGTGAGTGGGAGTAGTGGAGTCAAAAAACCCTAACAGTATATATAACGCCTCATTCTAAAAGTTAAAGAACTGACTTTATTTGAACAGAAAGTTCTAGCATTTTATCTATCACAAGATAATTTGAGAAAGATTTTAAAACTTGTCAAACACCATCTGCAGGTTTTAACTTGATTTTTATTGAAATGCAACCACGTATCACGAAAAATGACCAAAATCGCAGCTCATCACGCAATTTAGGCAATACAGTGCAAAAATTCGTGTAATCACGATCACGTTCAAACACCTCCAATCACGCCACCACGCCAAAGAAATTCCAAAATGATGTCATGACCCCAGAAAAAAACCCAAATCACGTCATGACGTATACCGCTAGGTGGCATCGTTAAAAGTACAATATAAATAATATATTTTCAACATCTTAGCAACTGGATTTTTTTCTATTCAGACATATATTAAAACCGCCAAACTGAAAAACTGACTTATCTTAATAGTACTAGTTATATCACAGTACAGGTATATAATGTAACTGTGTTCGACACCACTAACACCACCGAAATCAATAATGTCAAAGTCCAAACAGTGCAGACAGTGAAATACATCTAAATCAAATCCGCAAATGAATCCATAATTTTTCATCAACGAGAAGGGTATTGATTGTCACACCCTCTCCAAATATTTTCATCAAATGATTCGATTACAAAATAACAAAATGACAAAATACTATTGACCTAGAATAACTTATCTGACCATCAGAAATGTGATCTTAAGCTAACGAACGTACGTACAGGCTAAATCATATTCTCTCACACCCCTAAGCTTTTGGTAAATACAGAACAGAGAGGTAATATAAATTCAAATATTTTTGAATAAATAAAGTTCATGAGAGAAATTGATGCTTGTATTTGCAAGGTGTAAAGGTTGCGTTATTATCTTAAACCTTAGAGATTGAAGGACGCTATCCTAAAAAGGTAGTTTTAGGCAGAAAAATCTTAAAAGAAAGGACACCATCACGACAGAAAAATTTCTAGATTTATAAGGAACCTCTTGAAACACATTAGAAACTTCTGCAAGTTTTTCCAGTCCAGTCCAATTATTTTTGAAAGTAATAAAATCTCTCAAATGACTTGAAACACTTTTATATGGATCTAAACACATTGGACTTTGGATATATACATTACGATCAAATATTCTAGAATTTTATCAAAATTACTAAAACATAAAGAATTTGTAAAACATTTGAGTTAAGTATTAAGTTGAATAACAAATATTTAAACAATATCAATTCGCTTCGATTTAGCAATAGTTGCGATAATCGAATAGCTATGTTTGTTTCTTTTATCCTATGTAAACACTTCTAAAGAGTGAGGTTTTTTGTTTCAGTACAGCTATGGCATAGTATGGTATTTGTTCAAAGGTGAGGTAACTTAGTAGAAGAAAACCGTGTGATTTCAAAATTGATAAAAAAACCCGCTCGCGCGGGGTTCTGACGGGCACAAATGCCCCTCAAAAACCCTACGCGCAGTGGTCACAACATTGATAAACCCACAAATTACAACAAAAAGAATCGAAGAAAGATTTCTTTTAGGATCTTTGGATACCAGGTTGAGCTTAAATAATATAAAGTCGTTGACGCGGAAAGAATTGTAACCCATATTTAATGAGGAAGGTATCGGCCAATCAAAGTTTAATTCTCTCAAATGAAGATGACAAGAACGAAGATCTTGATCTTGAAGATCAATAATCGCACCCTACGGGCGAGTGACAACAAGTACAAGAAAACGCAATAGGGATTTCTCCTTAAAAATAGACTAGCCTACCCTTCTCCTTCGATTTATCGCGTTCGATGCGTAAAGCGTACAGCGGCCTGGTGGTAAACGCTGGGTCAGACAAATGGAAAAACTTGAAATAATGGAATGCAATCCTTTAGGGTATTGACCTCTTAGCACCTTTTACACTTAAGAACACCCTTGAAAACCCCAGTTCTTTTTTTGTACAAACATGGTGACCACAGAAATTATTTTTGTAAATTCCAGGACTTTCAAGGACTTTCCAGGACATTTTTTTACTTTTTCCAGGAGTTTAGACCACAAAACTCCAGGATATTCAAGGACAAAATTGCAAAAAACAGGAAAAATCAAGGATTTTCCAGGATATAAAGTTTCAATTCCAGCAAGAAAAGTATTAATCAAAGCAACTTTGTTGCATACTTCGGCATCTTTAATTATTTAATTATTTTCATTATTTTTGTATATATAAGAAAACAAGCAGACTATAATGACCGATAATTTTTTAGAATTTTATCAGAATGCAAGATAGAAAAGACAATATAAAAAAATAATGTCCAGCAGTTTTAAATATTCCAGGACATTCCAGGACATTTTGAAAAAAAACTTGAAATTACAGGAGTTTCCAGGAGTTTCCAGGAGAAAAATTTAATTCCAGGATATTCCAGGAGCGTGGCCACCATGTACAAACGTACCTGGGGGGGGGGGGGGGTAAAGGTAAATGCATAAGGAAAATATTGTATTGGCAAATCTAATATAGAAAAAATAATTACTTACTTCACATGAGGCCATTCACTGACATCTGGTACCATATGTTGAGCAACTTCATTTGAGCAAAACCACCAATTGTTCAAGTACACAACGAACTGCTTAAGTACGTTATTCTCATTCTTTCATTTGCATGGTACTGTGTATTATTTGAAATAACAAAGATATTGATACTTTGGTCAGCACTGAGATATGATGATATAACCTTTTTGAACTAAGGTTGGTGAAATGTGAATTTTTGGAGGGCTATCATCTCAATAGAGAAAAACCGAAAATTAATTTCGCGATGAAAGCAATAGTAAGACCATTGGCTTGGGGAGATGTTTAAATACAATCGAGTGAAATCTTTTACGATAATAATGCATGATTACTAAAATTTACTAAAAGCTACTCTATCTTTTGAACAATCAGTCTTTATACGACAGGGGGAGAGAGGTAAGTAAGTAAGTTTGCAGCCGCAGTCGAGGGCGACCCGAAGGCTCTCTTTTCGATAGCTATCTACTCGAAGGTAGGAGAGGGCGCCACTCATTTCCCTGGATTTCTCCACTTACCCTCGATCTAACCCCTTAATGTTGAGTGCCAAGCAGGACAGCAGCTACTACCAGTTTTCAAGTGTCTTTGGTCTGACCTGACTGGGGGTTGAACCAACAACCTTGCGAACGGGAGGCGAACACTCAAACCACTCGGCCACCGCATCGCAGTCGGAGAGAGGTACCATATATATATATACGTGCGCGCGGTTATAAAAATCCCTAAATAGTCCCTATATACGCAAAACAAAAAACATGAGTCGCTTAACATGTCAGCGTCCTATACCGTACTATACTAAGGAGATAAAATTCAGTTATAAATCTCCATCCCGCGAACGTACTTTTATCTCCTCAATATTTTGTTCATAAAAATTCAAATTCATCAAGTTTGTTGCAAAGAGATTGTGGTCAGTAAAAATTGCTCCATGTAGAAACCAGGACAGTATCACTTTTTCACATTTTGTTTCTTTCATATTACCCAGGTTTCTATACATATATATATATATTAAAACTTTTTACTTCCTGGTTTACTGCTTAATCATTGGGAATTACAGCAAAAAATTGAAAGCTGGGTTTTCTTTTCGTAAACCTTTCATTTACCTATTAAAGGTAAATGAAATACCGGATCTACGCGACCTTTAGGCTAGGTTTTTCGATGTTTTGACAAAATAAAGGCGCACTGTAAGAACAGGAAATTTGAGAAAGTTTAGAAAAATTGTGCTAAAAAGGGTAAAATGGGCAGAAAATGAACTGTAAGGATCCGTTTCTCATTAAATTTTACACTACGCTGTTAGTAACGGTCCGATTTTTGATTTCCCTCAATAGATTCGCATTTAACGGAATCAACGGGCGGGAAAAATGCGACAGAAACAAAAGTAGCAGACCACCATGACGTTGACATGAACATTGCTGGCGATGAAGAAATGGAACTCGATCCGATTGATTTTGAAATTGGTGATTATGAGGATGATGACGATGATGATCAAATTAACAGCTCAGGTCTGCATTTCTGTTGCACATACAAATATCGTTAATAGAGATCCAATCCAAACCTGATATTTCGTTCAATCCTGATATTTTAATTCAATCCTGATATTTTATTCAATCCTGATATTTTATTCAATCCTGATATTTCATTCAATCCTGATATTTCATTCA
>JAUJPO010085782.1:0-24359 GCA_032270745.1 Tiaropsis multicirrata | reverse complement strand
TTTTTCCACGGAGGAGTCATAATTTCCCAGGAATTTATTACTCCGGGAGTCATTATTTCCCGGGAAAATATAACTGTAGGAGTAATTTTTTCCGGGGAGTAAAGATTTACGGTTACAGGTTTGAGTCGCCGGGTTTCTTTCGGATCTTTCGGAATATCGGATTATATTTCTGGTAAATCTGGTCTGGAGATTTTGACAATTTCGCATTTCACTGGATGGTGATGAGAAATGATAAAAAACGCGCTAAATTTTTTCTCAGAAAAAAAGATTCGAAAAACATATTTGAAAAGATTGAGACAAAAAGACAAAAAAATGTTTTTTCAGGCTAAAAATGAAATCTCCAGACCAGACTTACCGAAATTATAATCCGATAATCTGACAAAATCCGGCACTTCAAACCGGCAATTCCTCCGATTGGTTTGTAAACCAAAACCAGTAAAAAACCGTTCCAATTGGGTTCTAAACCAATCCATTCGTGCTTTGAACCGACCCGATGGGATTCTGAACTGACCCAATCAAGTTATGAACCAACCCATCGAGGTTCAAAATGATCCATTGAGGTTCTAAGCGACCAATCGAGACTAAAACTGGCCAAATCGGTTTTTAGACCGATCCAATTGGGTTCTAGCCAATCGGGTTCTAAACTGACCTGATTGGTTTCTGAAATGACCCGATTGGGTTATGAACTCAGTCGAGCACTCAAACTCGGTATTTTTGACATCGATTCCGCTTCATACTTCCGGCAAAGTAATAAAGAGGTTGTGGACCGAGGAAGTTTTCAAGCATCGAGACAAAAATGTGTCTCTTTTGTTCAAGCGATTTTTAGAGACTTTTGTACTAAAGTAAACTAAAACCAACAAAAAAAATGTTCTCAAAGAAGTATGGTACTTACATTAGCTTTTTTTTTGGGTACACGGAACGCCATAAACGATAAGGACATTTGCCCTGAAAAAGAAAAACGAGAACAATGAAACTCACGAAGAATTACAGATATGATAAATCCAATTTCGCAACGTCTGGAGGGGATTCCCGCCTTTTTTCTTTTAAGTCATTAACTTAAGCAGACACACAATGCTATTACAACAATGTTCTGACGTTGAAACAACGCTGTTTGGACGTCAAAACAACGTCCCATGTCTATTTTTGATATCCATTTGTTGACAGCAGAGTTAGTCAACTGTTCACCATGAGTTTATATATTCTACGTCAAACCCAGCAGATACAACAACGTTGTTTCAACGTCAGAACGTTATTTGGTTGGACGTTGAAACACCCCTTCCTCAGACACCCTAGAAAATGTTTTCAAAATTGTTGATGAGTCAACCAAATACTTATAACGTAAGTTTCTCGCCTACGTTTCGACTCCCTCCTACCCGATAGTTTACCAATTAGAATACAAGCCTTTTTCAAGTTCCCGAGAAAAATATATTATTTAAAAATAAACGAAAAGATTTCTATTACAAAATGGTGTTGAAGAAGTTCCGTTACTATCTACGCAAAAAAAAAGTGCAAATTAAAAACGAAAATATTCCGCTATAATAAAACACAGATTCAGATAGTAAGAAAAAGACAATAAACCTCAGAGAGAAAGATAGCAAATTGCTCTATTTATAGTACAATAGTAATAAATAAAGATAAGATGAAAATATAAGTATGCTATCATTTATAAGAATATGAAAAGTCAAAAATTCTATAATTTCAATATGATGTTTTTTTAAGACGTTGTGGCTATTTTGAATTAAAAAAACCAGCAGCCATAAGCATTGCTCAAATATCTAGCACTTTTTTGTTTTCAATCTTCTTTATAAGTTCTTATAAAAAATGTACTTGAAAAGTATACAAAGACGATAAGAGGAAATCTAACAGAAAAATTGATTTAGCTGTAAAAAAAATCTACAAAGTATCAAAAGGCCTCCGTAGTATATCAGTAAAAAAATTATAGCTTACTTAGAAAAGGTGAATCCTGGAAAAGTACCTCATCACAACGGTCTTTCCAGGTCATAGAAAAAATATTTTTATAATTTGAAACAGACAAGAAGAGATTAAAAAATACTAATCCGAAACCAATCATTTTTGATAAAACAGTCATTATTTTTTCTCAGAGCGGATAAAAATGCTGAAAGTTGTGAGAGTTTATAAAAATATCCCCTACTATCTGAATTTTAATAAGACGAAAATTTCTGTTAATTAACAAGAGCCGCAAAGATGCGGATAAAAAATAGAACATTAATGATAGATCAATACTAGCCCCATCATGTCCAGCTTCAAAAAATATAACGCTATAATGACTCTTTATGTACTACACACGCGTAAGAAACCATTTAAAGATTTGATGTTATTCAGCGTAATTAGCATAATAAATTTCAATAAAAAAATTCCATGAACAAAAACAAAACCCTTAAAAAACAAACGCTAGAAACTCCCCGGCGACGCACTTTCGGTTTCTCGTTTGAAAAACACTCCGTGCACAAAAGTCATGAAAAAGAGGCGGTTAGTTGGGCGGCGGGCGGAGAAACCGAGCACTGGAGAAGAAGAAGAAGAAGGAGAAAAAGAAAAGAAGAAAGCGCACCATGTTAAAATTTTCTTCTCTTAACAAGAAATTGTTAAAACCAACCCTTGAACCTCATCGATCATAGGGAATGTTTTTTTTAGCTAGCATGAACTTTTTCCATATGAACATCCACTTTTTTGGACCTAATCGAAGCATAACTATGTAGTGGGGGGCGTACGGATTATCGGTTCATCGGTATGAGGCCTTTTTTCGATCGGTATTTCGGGATAAAGAAAGGTCAATCTTGATTTAATTACGCGTACCTAGTAGCTTGAGATTTTGACAAAAGATAATAATGGACGGTTAAAGAAAACTTATTTTTTGCTTATTCCAGAGTTGGGATCCAAATTTCTTGAAAATATTTTTTGTTATATTGGGCTTTTCCAGAAATAGTCCGGACATCCTCAACCCTAATATGCACTTGGACATCCAGGGGGTCTGTATCATCCTTAGACTGGATATTCAGGGGGTCTTTATTTTAAGGCCGGATATCCAGGGGGCTCTGAACCTCGAAAAATGGATATCCTCAAAGCCCAAAAAAGAGGTTCCTGTTTTTTTATACATTTTCCTGCAAATTTAGAAGATACAAAATGAATGATAAATTCCCAACAATTCAAAGATTATATCCAACTCTTACCATGCAGGTACGCAAAACACTCATCGTAATTGTCATCCAGTCGCGAACATTTGTGGGCAGGTGTTTGGTAGTCCGTATAGGTGGTCGCAAAGACGGAAGCACCGCTCTCCACCAAGTACCGGCATAGTTCCGTATCATTGTAGAAAGCTGCGCAATGGAGGGGCGTCCTGTAGAAATTATAAAAATAAATTAAGCCATTTAGTGCGAATTCACTGAAGCCGGGAAATCAACCCTAGGATCAATAACTTTGTGTCACAACATTATCACTTTTGCTAAATCTGTTAACTGCTGAAAGCAAACACTCTTGAATATTTTTACATATCATCCATTATCTCGGATTATTTTGCGTATTGCGCTTTAAACAATAAGGCTACTCAACAAAAACTCGGCATTGAGAGGATAAGCCTACGCAATGGATATCATGGACTGTCAGACATTAGAGACATTTTTATCAGGTCAATCAATCATCATGAAGATTGAACATCTTGCTTACCATCCATTGTTGTCCGCTGCATTAATATCACATGCAACTTCCACCAGATATCTGACAACCTCTTTATGGTTGCCGCAAACAGCATTGTGTAATGCAGTGATACCTTCCGGATTGGGTCGACTTGGATCTGGAACCTGAAAAATGGTCGAGGGTAGAAAAAAGTTTTAATTCATGACTTGACTCGTGGAAAGTAAGTTAAGCCTTAGGGAACCATATAATAAATTACACTCTTGTGGTTCCAGGTAACAGAGGAGTGTCCTTAAGTGGAATGCATTGTCAGTTCATCCAGTGGCCAAATATTAAGGATAGTATGCTGTAGAAGCAAAAGTTTTTTATTTTTACGAAAGTCACTTTTACAGAATTTCGAATTTTCCCTTAATGTGTCAAAAAGTTGTTCTGTGGCGGTAAAGAGTAAACGTCTTTCAATATCAATTTCTTCTCGTTACTACGTTTTCCCTACTAATATATTTGTGATTAAATCGAATAAAATGGTTTACCTGCATAAGAGAACGTTTGACCATCTCCATCTCTCCTTCAAGCGCCGAATCCAGCAATAAACAAAACGGGTCCAAAACAACATTCCGTTTTTGTTTCCTCGGTTTATCGGGTTTCATTAAAATCGGAGGTGGCATTTTATCGGGCGAAACGCTTATAACGACAGGCACAGGGGTCGCCGTATAAGATTCGCTGTCTGAATCATATGAGCTTTGAGAACCAGCGGACGAGCCGCTCCACAAGTCAGTCTGCATATCATTAATTTCATCAATATCCGCAAACGATAGCTCAAATTCGTCCGGTTCGTTTACATTTACAATTTGGGGCGGCGCAACCGGCCATAAGTTATTCTTCCCGCTATTATTTTCGTGTTCGTTTACATCGTGTTCGTTTACATCGTGTTCGTTTACATCGTGTTCGTCAGGTATCGTATCGTCTCTTATAATTTGAACTTCCGGTTTTTCTGATGGTGTGTTTATTTTAGGTTTAGCCGCCGCTATAATTGGTTTCGGTGAGATCGCAGGTGGTTTAGGTTTAATTGCAGGTGGAGGTGGCTTGGATTTAAGTTCTTCCTTAGAGCAACTATTGCTAGCGTCACCGTACGGCTGAAACCTTACATCATCTCTAGAAGACGATAAAGCTGAGTCATTGTATGACTGTAAGGAAACATTAGTATTCTTCTTTAATTCTTGTTGTAACTCATATATCTTTTGGTTTTGAAAACGTAACTTAGCAACATCTGTTTCAGAAGGTTCGTTGTGATCAATTAATACACCAATGGGTGTCGTGCGTGTTGGCGGAGCCGGTGGAGCATCTTTACCACCGCTGAACGGGAAAGCGGGTTTACTAGAAGTCGCAGATTCGTCAGGAGTAGCAGATGCGGATGAGAGAGAAGACAGTGAAGATATCGAAGACGAAGGAGAGTGGAGAGGTGATTGCTTGTTTACTTGTTGCTGATTATCGAAATTCAAGCTCTTTTTCGGATCCGTCCGCCATATTTGATTTCCAGATACTGGAGAATCTTCGAAATTGGATTTAGGTTTGTTGTTGGGTGAAACGCCCCCGTTGACCATTCCGTTACGTAAATGTTGCGTAGACGGGGATGACGTCATTGATTCAGGTCGTTCCGTTCGTTGCTGGTCTTTTGAGGGACTGGGAACGATATTAGCGTTGACGTCACGTTGTCCAGACGACGGTTTATTGTTATTGTGTTTCCGGCGACTTAACGTGTCTTGTAGATAAGTTCCGTTAAAAAGTCCGGGTGATTGTTTACTGTAGGACATTGAGCGACGTGGATCAAAAGCACTCCCGTGTTTACGGCGCAAAGCGTTTCCAAGCTCTGCCATTCTGAGGTTAAGACTTTTGAGTTCTTGTTTTTTCTCTTGGATAATATCGCGCTGCAGTTGTAGTTGGTGACTTTGTTGTGAGCTCATCTCATTTCGAATCTTAGAATGAAAACAAAATCATAACGATCAATAACACTTGTCCCCCTAGTAGACATGGCACAAATTTAAACATCTTGTCAAACTACCTATCGATGAAATGACGGATAAATTAAAAGGATCCCGAGTAAACACAGAAAGAGTAGTTCCACCTACAATCAGTTCATCTTGAAGTCTATACAATTCATCTTTGGCATTTTGAATTTTCTTTCTGCGATTAATGCGTTCGGGCGTTGGTACTGACGGATGATTTTCCCCGTTCTTTTGTTGTTCAAGCTCGTGTGTCAGCACGTCCACTTTCTTGACCGCCTCTGCTAACTCATTCTGCTTGGCCGCAAAGGCCGCGCGAACCTTTTCTAATTCGTGTGCTGCAATGAAATGAGATTGAGAGAAGGTAAGTTTTTGAGTGTGACGTCTACAGTCCACAAAGATTGAATTTTGAACTAGGCGCAGAGCAAATTTCTTTGAAAAGATCAGAGAAGCTGGCAAAAAAATACATCCTTAAGGGACTCGAGTGGTTCGAGTAATATATATTTTCTTAATTCGAGATTTAAAAAAGACATAACTAGAGAATGATTCGTACCAAGTTCTGTGTTGTTGAACTTCTTGACGTCAACACTGTGTTGCAGCTGATTTTTATTTTGTATCCGCCCCATATTCTGGTACGTTGCTCTCAACATCTTAGCGTACTGGTCTTGATCAGCGCCCCCTTTTGAAGGGCGCGACCGAGTGGTCCTGTGGGGCGCCATGGGTGATTGAGGAAGAGATGAGTGGGTTGCATGATTTTCATGAGCCTATTGAAAGAAAATTCGGAACATTAGCTACGCACTTTTTATAACTTTTACGACTGTAGAACTTTTTAAGAGTTGCAACAAGTGTATGGCTAAATTCGTAAAAACCAATCCCCCTTATAAAACGTTTGCATCCATCCATCTTTTAGTGAATTAAAATCAAGCAGTACCTTTTGTATGCAAACTCCTTCTCTGAGCGAGTGACTGAGGAGGACTATAAAAAGGGTAAAGAAATGGAATTTGACTGACCTTTATTCCTTTAGGAACGGTGGTGCGGTTAGCTTCTTGTTGTGATTTGAGTCGTACGCGATAGTCGTTGTGCATCTTCAACAGTTGTTGTTGTTTTTCCATCAGTTCTTGGCTATTGTATAAGATTTGTTCGCGTTGTCGCTCAGCTAGACTTTGCAGCTCTGTAAGGGTGAGCTGTGCACGGTTGATACCCTGAAGTTGAGAAGAGAAAAGATTAGAGGGAGTGAAATTTTCTTCGACTTCTTTATCTGTTTCGTGGAACTCTTACTAGACGAAAAGTTTTTTAAACTATAAAGAGACTCGAAGAGAATATTGTATGAGAGAGGAAAGAAGAGAGAGAAGAAAAAAGTCAAAACAAAATTTGTCGTGTGTGACTATCTGGTCGGTCGGTCTGACGATGCGGTTTTTAGTGTTAACAGAATTCACATTACAATTATGAAGGTCAATTTCTCTTATAATAAGGGATAAGTCATCCTTTACTGTATGTCTGTCGTAGTTACTTGTTAGCGTAGTTAAAAGTTGTTTTGAGGCCTAAGTATAAAAATGTTACAAATTTTATATTTATGCTTAATTAAGCGTTAAGTTTTATAGTTAAGTCAGTTGTAAAAGACTTGGGCTTTAAAAAACACAGCGGTGAATTTTTTTTCATGAAATTTTAAGACAACGTCTCTAAACGGCAGTTTTCTAACACGTACTCCATCAAGGTATTTGTCGATAGTGATATCATCATCAGGAGAAGGAAGAATTGGTGCTTTTTGTTGATGCTGTTGGCGGTGAGGGAATTTCTTCCGCTTATCCAATCCGTTCATTTGTACAAATCCAATCATTATTTTTTATACTTTTTTGGTCGATTTAAAAAAGATAAAATTTTGATAAAAATATTGGTGTGTAATCAAACAAAACATATTGTCCAAAAACAACAAGCACAAGTACAAATTTCAGAAATCGTACTGAACATCAACACAGATTTTCCGATGAGAATAATGAATAATGAATAATCACCAGATTACAGACGTACTATTTAATGATCATTACTTGTAATGATACAAGGAAAAATAATTTTTGACAACAACTCGTTAAAAACTCAATGAGAATTCACTATGATGAGTAATATCACAAACTGTCGAAAATAAATTTGCATTCGTTTGCGTAAAATGATCACTCTCCTCGATACCGTAGTTGCTTTAGAAATAGTATCATATTACTGCAGTTACTATCACGTGATCACGTAACGTTATCATGGCAAACTTAAAGACTATCAAGCATTCAAATGAATCACAACAATTTAATTCTTTTAAAAATCTTATACTGTATTACAATTTATGGCAGGCAAGAGAACTGCAACAAATGCGAAATAATATTAACGGAAGATTCTGGAGTGAACAAATTTTCAACCCGGTATCCCTTTTTCATACAGGACCATCACACTGGCACGCATGCGCGATAGAATGAGAACTGATTCCAAAGCAATCACTCTAATCAGAAGAAATTCTCTTTCCACAACAATAAGCCTTTACAACTGAAATGATGCAATAACTACTGATTCCAACACCAGTGCGGTTCATACGAGCGAGAAAATAATGGTAACAAATATTACTATATTACGAAATTTTATTAACACATACAAGAGGCCTTGAGCTTGAAAAAATAACACACAAAAATATGCAACGTCGACGAGGGATGGAAAATCATAAAAAATTGTACAAACATTGGCAAAACTGTTATATTATTGTTGTAAGCAACTTTTTTAAAATAAGGACTTTTGATTGAAATTTCGTTTTAAGTATTTCATCGTCTTTATCGTTTTCTCTAGTACGTCGTGATACAATAGTCGTATCAAGTATACAAAATAGTTCATGCAACCAGCCGCCAGTCTGGACATGGTTTAAAGTTCTCATTGACCAAACTCTTTTACTATCTCTTAATGACAATAGTGTAGTTCTTACAAATAAATCACTCGTCAAAACGTGTACAAAATGATGTTTGATGAAAAAATAAACTTTAAAGTTCTAAATCAACATTGAACTTCCAGAGTGTACTTCAAATACACTTTACTATGAAAACATCTTGTGCATGATACGGACATATACAAAAATGACCCCTAAAAGCCTTTATCATAACAAACTTTCATGTGAATATAGACAAAACACGCTGATTGGAAACATTACCCTTTTTTAACCTTCCATTTCACCTTACACGAGAATTCTTTACATGGAGATTTTTTATAAAGAAATCTGATAAATTGTAAAACCTTAAAAATGTTGATGAAAAACGCCTTAAAATGTTGATGAAAAACGCCTCAAAAAACACTCAAAATATTCGTGAAATGTATGACAGCGCCAAATGTTAAACTCATTTTGAGAAGCTTGATAGCAAACTTTTTATTGAGATTTTTCAAAATAGAACGCTCGCTGATAACCATTTTATTAAAAATATTATGAAAATCGTCAACCAGACAAACTAAAATATTCAAAACAAAATATAAAGGGGTAAAAAGCCATGAAAATCAGAGAAATGAAAATCAGAACCATCATTATAAAAACAGTCCCGCAATTCTATACAAGAATGATCATATGAAATGAGAGTGACACGGCCATATCACGAGTATTCTTAAATAATCAATGTGAATTCCTTTTAAAGAAATGATGAAGACACCTAAATATAGAGAGACGAGCCCGTCTCTGAATACGCTAGTCATATTGAACGAAAAATTCATTCTCAAACAAAATCGTGCTTTCGGATAATCGATTATTCATGACAGAATTCGGGGATTCAAAAACGTTGAAGTTTATTTCAATGGAGAGAAATAAAATCTACGACAGAGTGGTTGTAAAGAAAGTCAAATTTCACAAAATAAGGAAAATAGTTTCTCCTCCGTTGTGGCTAGCAGTTACTGGTGTGAACAACCATTGCTAAAATTTGGATTTGAATGATAAGTCTTGGATGAAAAAGCAGAAAGAGTTTCGAAAAATGGCATGGCATTCAAAATGGCGCATTCATCATGTGCTGTCAAAGAGGTTTCCGTTAATAACAAGCATTGCATTGCTATGATAAATTTTTCGTTCTGTATTTTTAAGAAGAAAACTGACAGAGTGAACCGCATGAAAAGGAGTACCCACGAGAGCATGCTTTAACAACAAAAACACTAAAACGATAATTAACGTCCATCCATTATAGAGGAAAGCACGCGTCTAATGGCATCATTATATCCACATTCAAAGCCAACTTTCGCCTACTTAAATTTTACCGATCAATGAGAAAGAAAAGGTCATTAATCTTTTGGAATGAGCTACAAACGAAAATTGAAATTGTTCTTGGAAAGCGTTTTTAATCAATCATCTTACTCTAGCAGACCCAGAAGTTTCCTTTCAGCTTCGTTTTCAAAAAGAACCACAAATCTACTACATTTCAAAACATTTCTAACAAAATACTCCACGCTAATTTCACAGAATGTCAATTTACCGAACTACAGGAACTCAACACTGCTTTCACAAGCCCCTACGTAAAACGTCAGAACTGCGAAATTTATAAAACAAAACATTGACACTTTAACCTTTTAATTTTCATCATCACGACACGACAGCAGAAACTTCAGTAACTTCAGAAAAAGAAGCAGACTTTTAAAAAAGCATGAAAAATGGTACTAGTATCAAAGATAGGATTGCAAATGGAATTTTGTGGGAAAAAACAAAGGCAAAATCTGCATCATCACTCACCATACTACAAACTATAACTAACCAAAAACACAAAAATAACGAGAATTGTATAATATATTGCATCCATTGTCATTGGCAAAAGGGGAGGTAATCCTTCTTTAATTCATCAACGATTAACTCGAAAGAATATAAACAATGGATACTTCAAATTATTGCCAATATCAGAAATTTTTTTAAAGCTTCTTCAATGAAAAAAAAGAGGTTGACTGTTGTTATAAGTTTAAGTATGGCACAAACCGCAATCATTTCAAAACAATTTGGAAAATTTTGACAAAAGGGAAAAAATAAAAATAAATTGTTTTAAGATGGACCGTTTTAATTTTGATAAAAATAGTTTTTAAAAGTAGTATGTATGTGCCAATAATTGAATTTGAAGAGCAATTGACTGGCTGGGCTAAGTTTTAGAAAAGAAACTGGCGAAAAATATAGTCTGGAAAAAGAGTTCTTATTTGAAGATTTCTCATAAAAAAACTTAAATTTAAAGGGAAATGTTAGGTAAATAGACGTTTTTCCTTCTCACAACACTATCTCATCATTTAAGCGGTTTCTATATATTAATATTGCAAAACGTGATAAAGTTTAGTAGTTGCATTCCGATTCAATACTTTTAAAGATATATCTAAAATATTGTTCAGAAGTATAAAATATGCAAGCCTTAAGGGGAAGAACGTTAAATTCCTCTTGCATACTTCGTCGTAAAAATGTTACGAAATAATTAGGCATTAGGCAGAAATATAAAATCCAAAATTAATGCAATAATAAGGTTTTACAGAAGTTTTAGTTTGAAAATTTCTGGATTAAAATTCCATCATCAAGTATTATCAAAGTGAGTAAAAATAAAACGCTTAAACAGAATTTTATACCACATTTTTAAAGAATTGAACACAATCTTTAAAGGTATGACACAAAGGAAAGGCGGAGAAGCACGATACAGGTTGTTAACGAGTCAAAGCATTCACGTCGAGAACTGATGCGAGCCATTTTAATAAAATGGGAAAACAGTAAATACAACCAACCAAAAGTGAATTATAATGGTTGTAAAAAATCTGAAACTCTGCTGTGTCTAAAGTAGATACCCATCAATGTGCCCTCATATATCAACTATGATAAGTGCAAGTAATTTATGGTCAGCCTGGTCCGCGCATATCAGATTCAGATGAATCATGAAATGTATGTCTGAGATCTCCAGCAGCAGAAGTACAGAGTGAGACTTATGATATAAAACAAAAATACATACTGGTTTTGGAGGTGACGGCGCATTAAGAGAAACCATGGCGATATAGGTTGTGTACCATACGACGATGTTTTAGTAAAAATACTTCTTCTTTCGGTCTCGTCAACAAATCAACAAATTTTAAGCTCCAAGTAAAAGTTGGCTCGTTGTTTATTTTCTTCAAAGTTTTAAAAGGAAAGCATTAATTTCCAACAACACGAAGAAGCAGTAACGTCACTTCTCTTCTCAGTAGTATCAGCCAACCTCTCTTTGAGATATTCAACAAAATTTCAAAGAATGTCGCACCAACAGTGATTAAAAAAAAAGACAATTATTTTCTTTGCCTTTTTATTTTATAATGACAAGAATATGATAATAAATTCTTTTCCTTCGTCAAGTATTTTTGTTTTCGTTCTCAAAAATCTAGATAATGGTGAAAAGAAGTCTTTAGTTATTAAAGATATCATTAAGATGTGGGTATATATTTCAATCTGGGATGGATTAATTATGAAACCGCATTATTCATTAAGTTAAGCAGGAAAAAGGTATTTGAGAAAAGCAATTATATAAATACCCCCGCCGAAACAACAAATTAAACAGCCGCTATAATACCATAATCAATCACATCACAAAACACAAACTGTTAGAAAGAATCATTATTAACCCACCACACCAGTACAAAATGGGCTTTTCCAGAAAAAACCCATAGTCCCCACTGTTGAGGATGTCGATTTTTGTTAACACTAACCCCCCCCCCCCTGAATATCTGTGCAGAAAATTTCGAAACCCCTGGATATCCTTGGTCCTCAAATTCTTTACCCCCCCTTGGGACATCCTAGGATATTGGAAATTTCGGACCCCCTATACCCTATACCCTCAACAGGGGGGATACGGACTTTTTCTGGAAAAGTCCAATGCTACCTACATAAAATATCTGGGTGACTATGAAAACTTCAAATTAATAATAACACGAAACTCATCTACAAAAGAAATAATATGTCCTCTTTCCCGATTCATGAAATATATTTTCAACTGCTGGTCATCGTTAAGTCACAGAATTAAACTACAGTTCAAACTATGCTCCTATAAAGCTACTTCGAGATTTTACTATTAGTACATATTTTTTTATGTCCACACACTGTCAACAACATAAAATTTGGTTGCTTCACATTGAAATCTGAGACTTGTAAAGTTAACACATCAGATTCGAAACAAAACATTTTCCCTTTTGTGTGAATAAAAAAATCTCATAAAATTTCATTGCCTTATTTTGAGGATAACAGATTTTATAATGACGTAGAACTGAATTAGATATCTTCTTACAGGGAAAGCAAGAAGGAAAATACATTTTAGGTTTAGTTTCAATCTTTCTAGTAAGAAATTTTAATACTTCGTTCAATGCACTAATCGATTTTTGCATCACCACACTGCCAAAACATATATACCAATGTTAAATTTTGTATAGCTTATGAGCAATTAAAACGTATAATCAATATCATCATGACTTTCATGTGAGTTCCACCTAAAATATAACTTTTTCTATGTTACACAGTTTCTTTCCTAAAATGTTCTTATCAAAAACAGTTAAAGAATACTACTAGCAATGCGAAGACCACATCAAATCACACGCCTTGCCGATTCAAAGTTGCTTGATTCAAAGAAGATTTAATGACTTAAACCACGATTTAGCTCTAAAGATGAATACTAGATCAATCTGAAGAAAGTTCAGTCTATGTTCATATTTGAATCAAAGCCAGAAAAAAAAGTAAGAACTACTACTTATAAAAAAGAACTTCCTTTTTTTGTCGGCAGATTGACTGAGCAACATGTTGCTAAAATTGACGAGAAGGTGATAAGAAGACGACCAGTCAAGTCAACCAGTTTTAGATCGTAAAATAATCTACTATCCCTTTACTATAAAATACAGTACAGATTAATTCCTTGATTGTCTATACTTAATGCTACATATGTTTATACGCATAAAATATAGAGTCAATATAATTTACAACAAATTGCTTTTTCGACACAAGCATGAGACACAAAATTATGAGACGTCAACCAATTAAAAGAAAAAATCGACTTAAAAATCAAAGACTTAATCCCTTTCGTTTAAAAAAATCTAAATTGATTTGTTTGATGAAAATAGTAAGTTTTGGTTGTGTAAGAGATTGGATATAGAACGTTGAATCCTGATAAGAATCTAAAGGAGCTGAAAATTATCAAAGAGTTTCTATCTTTGTAAATAATTTTGTACAACATACTTAACTGAAAAGTCTTAATAACTGATAAAGCTTTCGATGATTCAATCTAGATAAGACAAAAATGTTACACTAAAAAAGATTGGAGCAACAATATCTTGGTATAAAATCATGTAGCATAAATGGGACATTTATACTACGTCATAATAGTAAAGCATGGGTTTGCTCGTATATTATAACCCTACTACATTTCTAACAGTGATTGCATGCAATTTTTTTAATGCTTTCGGTCCAAATCCAACATATCTTCCTTCCATGGATAACTAAAAACCGATTATGATCATAACTGCAAACCTCTGAAAGCATTGTACAATTTACACAGAAAAACTAGTTAAGATTCATCCCATCCAGAAATAAAACTGTTTCATAAAATATAACTATTGCTACACATACCGACACTAGAAAAACATTTTAATCATTTCAAAGCAAACTCGACATGACTGCTAGAAAAATAGCATAAGAAAAACACGAAAAAACATTCCACAAATATTTCTTTTTTCTTTAAAATTTTCTTGTCTTGGTTATAAGGATGAATCATAGTTCTTCAATTTTTTTTTTATTTCCCCTTTTATATTCTTCTATTTCATTCTTCGTTTCCTATTACACTAAGTTTTAGAATAACGAAAAAGGAATGTTTTTATCATAATAGTAAAGAGACTAGCCTCTACGCGCTGCTACGTCGTAAATTCTAATTTTTAGATTTAAAGATTTCTAATTTAAAGAGAACCTGTTTTATTTGCGAAGAAATTGAAACATATTAAAAGCAAACAGTAAAATAGAAGAAAGAAAACTGAAAAAAGAAGAACAACAACTTGGCTTTAACAAATGTTAAACAAAAGTAAACAACCAAACTAATTTTTTCACAATCAATTTCGAATTCGTATGGAACTGTATGAAATACTATAAAAGTGACGAAATTTTGCCGATAAAATTGATATGAGAAAAACATATTACAAGCAACTACATACTATAGAAAACTATAACCAAAACAAGAAAAAAACATTGAATAATGCGCCCCACATACTACATAGAACTTCTCTAACTCTATAAGAGAAAACATTTAAAAATGCATTCATCTAAAACAATTTAAATATCTTTGAAACCACGAACAAAAGAACGGTCGTTAGGATTATAATTACCTATCGATTTCTTTTGTTTTGAACAATGAAACGTGTAATAGGTAGAATAATTGAGCAAATGAATCATGCAAAACAATAGCAGGACAGGAAATTTAAATGGACATAAAGATTCTTGAGATGGGGACAGAATGACAGGATTTATGATCTGACAAGAAAATTAAGTAAATCTATACCGAATTTTTCAAATAATCAACGAAATTATATTCACGTAAACGTTGCCCCTGTAATGCAAAATACTGAAGTTGTAGCATTTCAAAACTTCTAAACTGCCAAGAAACAAAAATACATCGAAATACAGTGTTATTCCTTATAAATAAAAAGTAGTTCTTACGAATAAACATGTCAAAAAACAAAGCAATAAAAAACTGTTTTTCTGTTCTACTTGAGTTACGATAAATGACGTGACACGGTGTGACCACATAAAACTCATAACCAGATTATCGTTTGACCATAGATCGGTTACTTTCTGTAGCCGTACAAACAACAAACTTTATAAACTGATAAAAAATTCTTTCTTTATATTTAAGTACGTTATACGAGACAGATCTACATAATAATCATGTTTGAAGCTCTCGAATAGAGTCATTTTGAACAATTCTTCCGCCTTTAAAGGCGGTGAACTCTGTAAAAAATTCAATCAGTTCCGGCCCGCTATCATCCGCCAAACAAATATTTTCTACCAGTTTGGGAAACATGGACAATGATGAAAATTACCATAAAGACATTTTCTCAAAAAAGTACATGAAAAAATGTACAAGATAACAATACTAAGACTGATTCGCACAAAACTGCTATCAACCTCATCTCACAAACAACCATCATATACCAAAATTGACAAATCAATGACAAGTTTACACATAAGGCCGTCGTTCTGCAATTTACTAATCCCATTTAAAAAGAACGACCACCAGACTGCGAGAGATTTAGAGAAGGAAGTATATAATAATGAACTACTTCTGAAGAACAAAGAAAAAATGTCACTTTAAAATCTGTCGCCATATTTTCATGGTAAAATTATGATACAGTAGATTTTGACGAACAAAAAGTGGTTAACCCTTAACTCAAGTAGAAAACAATGAAGAATTAAAAAGAGATGTCATTAATATGGACAATTTAGTGGTTTGCTTGCTTTGTTTTGATTGATGAAAATAATGACGATAGTGCGGTTGTAGACAACTTTTACAATGCTGGACAAAAGGTCCGTAGACTTTTAGAAATGAGCTCCTTCCTTCAAAGTTGATGTAAATAAGGTCAGCTATTGCTACCAAATGTTAACAAACCACTTTCAAAAGCAACAAGTGAGGTTGAAGGGGGAAGTTATACTGTGTTTTCGCTGATTGTTTGCTACCTTAAAGGTACTAATTTTCGCGCGTATTAATTTTCGCGCACCAGAAATCGTCTTCAATTTATCGGTATTATCTTTCGCGCATAAGGAGGCCTTCCTATATATATTTTTCTAGGCATACAAATATAAATGAAGAAATTTTTAAAGATAAATGCCACTTTCTTTTAAAATATGGTATTAATTTTCGCGCACTTCCTGACTGCGCATAATTTCGGTATTAAATTTCGCGCATTTTTGGGCCTCTGCACGAAATTGCGCGAAAATTCGCGAAAATTAGTACCTTTAAAGTATTTACAAAAAGTCTACAACCTTTAGTTCGACATTGTTGTTGTTTTTGACTTCAAATAATTAGAAATTGCATGACTTTCTAAAGGATGTCTTTTACAGAATATCCGTAAGATAAGATTCAAATGATTTTATAAACTTTGTTTAAATATTAATTAATGTTAATAATGTTGATTCGCAGTTTTTTTTTCATACTTTAGTAACTTTTATGATTATACATCCACCATACATATTTCATTATATTTTATAAGACATATATCAATGGTTTTTATAGAGTATATATTTTTTATAACATTTTTCTAAGAGTGTTTTTCAAGGTGTTTCTTCAGTACTAATTTTAAAAACTTTCCTAATTTTTGGTCCCAGCAGACACACAAGCACAACCAGGGTGGCCACAGGGACTGGAAAAAACTTGAAAACAGTACCTTTTTAGGGCTAAGAAAAGGGCTGGAAAAAACTGGAAAATCATTTTTCAATCAAATATTTTATAGCTCTGACAGGCAATCTGCGAGTATCTCTTCTCTCTTCTTTATTTTCCAAACAATGCTAACATGCTTTGATAAATATCTATACCTTTTCAATCCGATATTTATTTTTTATCTTTTTCCAACCTAATTTGTTTTTAAAGTAAAGGTTTAAATTGCATAGCAATCTTCCACCTCCCATCAAAAACAAAAAAACAGTAAAAGTTTCGTTTTTGGGAACACTAGAAAGAGGTGTTAGTTTTTATTTCCTGGAGAAAAATAATGAGAATGTGCCCAAATTTTGTCAGATTTGTCAATTTTTTTATAGTCTTTTTGGTTCTTAAACGCTGAAAATAATTCTATCTAATTTGTTATAATTGATGGAAGTTTTTGTATGGAGTTTTTATTTCTCTAGCGGTATCCCTGACGTCATTTTTTTATGCATTTTCATTGTAAAAATATACGTCCGACGTGAAACAACCCAGAAGACAACGTCGCTCCAACGTCAGAACGTTATTTGGACGTTGGAACAATGTAGGAATGACGTCGTGTATAAGACTGATTTAGATTTTTACTTTATCTGGTCATTGGACCAAATTTTCATTCTTTGGACGTGTTCATTTATTGGTCAGTTTTTTTTGTACTTGCTTTTTCTATAAGAATTAATGCTGTTTTTTTGTTTCACGATAAATATTCTTAACTTTTGGGTCAAAATATTCTTTATCAGCCCCCATTCTAAAACCGCCAAAAGAGTCAAAGAACCAATTAATTTTATTAAGACCAAGAAAATCCAGAAAAATGCGAGCTTGAATTTTTTTAAGATGCGGCAATATTCTTAGGGCATTAGAGCGTTAGAGCGGTGAACGTTGAAACAATGTTGGCATAAAGTTGTGTATTCTTATGACTTGTATATATCTTTTTCTTCATGTTTAAAAACTTTTTTTTGTTATGATTTTTTTTCCACACTAACTTATCTTTCCAACGACCTCAAAATAGTAGAAAACGATGAAATAATTTATGAATACTTTAATATTCAATATTAGCTTATTTGAAATAGACTTTTTTTAATAAGAACAAGAGACTGAGAAATGAAAAAAATAAGAACGATTTAAGAACAATACCGAGGCTAAAGGTACATGTTTTTATCTTTATTTTTCCTTTTTTTATTAGAAAAAGAAATAGGGTAGGACTTTCAAAATTCTTTTAAAAAAATAAGACGAACAAGATATGAACAATTTAGCCAACTTAGCACCTAATTTTGAAACTAAATATTACTTAAAAAATACCCAAATCATTGTCTCTTTTCTTAGAGAAGAAAAGAATGTAAATCTTAAAATGGTAACCCCCAGGTTTTTCAATCTTTGGTTACATAAAGCATTCACTAACAACCAGAGAAACTATTTTTAGCTTCATCTTTTTGAAGGAAATAATCAATTATTTACGATGCCTCATTTTATTAAAAAGATAGAAAAAAGAAACTAAGGACAAGCCCAAAATCTTGATAATTCGTACCCAGTTTTCTTTCCTCTACCTTAAGTAGAGTACAGAGACTCTTAGCCCAGAAAGAAGGTGTAAATTTATAAACCCAGCAGCAGATACGAGACGTTAAAGATGTTGAAAAAACGTCAAGAAAACATTTTATACCTGCTGAAAAGTAGTATAATTTTTTTTGTTTAATTTCAATCTTCCATTCGTTGATATTTTTATGCTACTTGTTTCAACTATTCAAACTAATATTAAACGAAAAAGAAGATCAAATATTGGAACACTTTTCAAAAAAAATTATTTCATTTTTTTTTTCATTTAGTTTTTGCCGCCCGCTATGTTTTGTTATTAACAAATGAGAATAAGAAACAGTCAGTATATTTTCTCGACACTTTTTGTTTAATCCGTCGCTAGTCTTCAGTTTCAACTGAGGAAACTGGCTTAACTTTATATACATGAGAAGTATGGTATTATATAGTCCAAAATAGTGAATTAGGACTGGGATCGAGTCACATGACCGAGTAAGTTATATTAAAATGAAACTCATTATCTTCCTAGTTTTCATTGTTTATTTTTCATTTATAGCCTTTTATTACGGATTTTTTCATTTTCAATTTTTTTTTTTTTGTTTCTTCGTTCTCTACGAATTTCTTTTCTAAAGGAATAATTTAACAACAACAACAAAAAGTAGGGAAAAATATATTTAAAGATGATTTTTAGCACCCTTTATCTAGCTAAAAAAGGGCCACAGGGAAAAGCAGCTGCTCTAAACTGCGCCCCTCTCTCTACTTGATATTTAAGCTCAAAAGTTTCACCTTTTGTTTTCTATACCCATTTAGACTGGGAAAAAATAAACATATATATTTAATAATTTTTTTTTTATATACCCTTTCTGCAAGCTCTTTTTTCCATTATTCCACTTTTCTTTGCTTTCTTTTTTTCATTTATACATTTTCTTTATACTTATTTTTCTGTGATTTTGTTTTATTTAAAATTTCTTTTCTCCTTGTAATTTTAGACTTTTCCCTTCTGACTTTGGTTCCTTGAATCTTTTTTGGGGGGAGTTGTGTACGTTTCAACTTTGAGTGAAGGGGAAAAGATTTTCATAGAAATTATATACCTTATCGGACAAGAGTCACAGAAGTTTTGTCCGACTAAAAATTTTGTTTAAAGCTGTTTTTTAACTATTTAGTGATCAAAAGATTTGTAGGTGTCCGACCAATAATTTTGTCCGATACCTTTTGGAGTGAAATCGATCATCAATGGTTTTTTCGGTATATTTTTGTATATATTAAATGGTGCTGCAATTCCTAATATTAACTAAAAACAGGAGAGTTATTCCATACAAAACGTATTCTTTTGTTTTATTGTTTCAATCTAATTCATATTATTCTCTTCGTATTTAGAAATTTTCTCACATTCACTTATTTTCTTCATATCCAACAAAATCCTTCTTTCATTCTTCACCCAACAAAATCCTTCTTTCATTCTTATCTAACAAAATCCTTCTTTCATTCTTCATCCAACAAAATCCTTATTCCATTCTTCGTTCAACAAAATTCGTATTCCATTCTTCGTTCAGCAAAATCCTTATTCCATATTTCATCCAACAAAATTCTTATTCAATTATTCATCCAACTAAATCCTTATTGCGTTCTTTATTCAACAAAATCCTTATTCCATTCTTCGTTCAACAAAATCTCTATTTCATTCTTCATCTAACAAAAACCTTATTTCATTTTTCATCCAAAAAATAATTTCTTCATTCTAATAAAACCGTGTTTCTGATGTTAGAAAATTTCGCGAAAACATTTCCCTGTAACATTCGGGGGGGGGGGGGGATTGCAATTATAATTGAATTAATATTATTTGAATGATTATTATTATGAGGTAGCACCGCATTTTATCGTATTGATTTTATTCAAAGATGATTGGATTTGAAGTTCTTTTATTAACGTTTTAATAAAGGAGAAAAAGTATTGTGTTTTTTTCTGGCCTTGGACGTTTTTGGATCTCCATCATCCAGAAGATGGGTTGTTGTACGAACCATGAAGCGAAAGAGCAAAAACGAATCAATGATGAGATCGAACGACAATTGAAAAAGGATAAACGTGACCAAAGAAGAGAACTAAAGCTTCTTCTGCTTGGTAAGAATCTTTATATGTTTTCTTATTGATCTTTTTATTTAAAACAAGTTTCAGAGGCGGATACAGGAGATCTCAAAAATTTTGACGTGTTGACTTCCATACCAGGAATATTATAGAAAAAAGCACCACTCTCTCCGTGTCAAAGTATCTGAGAACCTTCCAAAATTGGTTTTTTTTGCACATGTTTACTTTTCTGAAATTAAAAGCCTTAAAATTATCTCAATTTTACAATATAAAAAGCCATAGTTAATGGATCACAGCGCTAGAAACAGACAAAAAGGCACAATTTGTACTAAACAAAGTTCGTTGAAAAACCCTTGGTATTTTCGTATTTTAGTTCATTGTTAAAGGTATCTTTATTTATGATCCTATCTCGTGGGAGACGTCTATTTTTAGCTGATATACTTTTCTTCCTCCTTCCACATTTGACAAGAAATCATAACAAAAAATACCAATAATAAAAGTTAGTAGAATATTATGCAATATTGTGATATAAATAAATCAGCAACGGATTTAGACCCAACTTTTTTCCGCAAAAGTTATACACCTTGTTTTCCGAATTTCAGACCTACTAAATGTCAATTTCTGCTTTATAGAGCCCATAAATGTATAGTATGTTATACATTTTCTGTTAGGCCAACAATCTGTTAGGGAAGTCTTTTTAAAGTCCATACAACGTCGTTATTGTAATTAAAATTTCAATTACTCATGAAGGAATTCATTCATCACTTAAAATTTGGTCTTCAAACTCAAAATCGATTTTTGGGTGTATACTGTGAGCCCTCAAAAGACTAAAGTGCGTTAAAATGACTTTTTCTGGTTGTACGTTGTATTTCTAAAGATTAAGTTGATTTATTGAGCTGTTATCAACCTCGTTCCCAGGGTATCACATGCGCATGCGCTACTCTACGTTTTTTGTATGGCGCGTCAAACAATTTATCGTGCCATATCAAAAACGTCAAAAGGCGCGCATAGAGCCCTGGGAACGAGGTTGAGCTGTAAGTATAAATAAAAATCCATCATCACATCACAAACCATGCGGCAAAATCCCATTTTTGCGGGCTTTACTTTTCACAACAGTCATAGTAGAAGATTGAACTACTTTAATAACAAAATCCATTTGGTGGTGAAAAGTGTCCACCAGTTTCGTTGGAAACATTTTCAAGTCCCCTGCAACGTATTCACACAATGACGTATTATTGGAATCGTATTTCTTATTAGCGTACGGCCAGAATAATAGCCAAGTGGCTAACATAGTTGTGTTATTGAACGTGTTCATGTTAACGTTTGTTCGCACTAACTTCTTTTTCTTTTTCTTGGAGCTAGCTGCTGCTGCTGCTGCAAACTTATTCTTGGTTTTCTCAGTTTTACGCATTATAAAAACCGTCTCCAAAACCCACTCTGAGAAAATGGTCAGCTTTGATAGAGAGTCGTTACTCATTGTCGATACGAATTTCTCGATCAGAGGGAATATTTTTGTTTTGGTTAACGAGTCCACTAAGCTGCCTTGCTTGTATGTCAGTTTCGCCTGTTCCTCTTTGATGCGTGCGCTTTTGAAAGTTTGTTTTTTGATTATCTCTAGAATATTATCGACTGCACTTTTCAGGACATCGTCATTTTTAGAAGATGATTGCGGAGATAACAGCCACATTGTCCAATCATCTTTCATGTTGCACAATTTTTCGTAATGCTCGTCAGGAGCGTTCAACAAGACGGATATTTTCTTGTTGATATTCAATAAAATAGAAGCTTTCTTTTCACACTTCTCCAAAAGAAAATAACCCAGTTTGAATTCTAAACAGTGAGAAGAGAAAATACATAGTCATAATACTACAAAATAAGTAAATAGTAATGAAATAAGATAAGTCATCATAAAATTAAGTCTTAGCCTCTTTAGGATAACAGTAAATTTCCGGAAACTCCAAGGGAGTTTAAGTGAGCAAGATAAAATGTCAGACTCCACTACCCTATCATTCTTAATTGGACACACAGATGATAAAAGAGCTAAGTCTGCAAGAAAAGTTTCCCCCCTTCCTCCCTCCCAGACAACCCTGTACCTTGAGAAAAAATAATTTTCGGATCTATGTGCGAATGCAATAGAAATCTGCGAAATAAAGACTGAATCCCAGAAACTGAATGAATATACATTGAATTCTCTCCTCGAAAGTTTCTTCTGGCAAAAGTTTCTTTCCTGAAAGTAAGTAGGTGTTTACACCATGTTAAAAGTAAGTTAGTGTGAACTTCCCAGTAGAAACACAACCTTATTCCAACATTGTTTCAACGTCCAAATAACGTTCTGACGTTGAAACAGCGTTCCTTGGCTGCTGGGTTCCCTCCTAATCAATAAGGTCCTTAATTGTGCATAGGGTGTGAATGTGTCTGGGGTAAATTTGGATGTCCGAGAGGTCAAATCCACGTTTGTTCGGGGGTGGAACTACTGTCCGGGCTCGTGTCCGGGGGGTTAAAAATGTAAAGTTTCTGGGTTAAATGATATGGAAAAAGCTTTAACCCCACCCCTGCATAAAGCTTTATCTGGAGCATCACAATAATTTTCAAAGGTAGGGGTTCAAAATAAAGTTACCTTTGATATTCGTTTCATCAATCGGTTTGCTTTGTATTGCTTTAAACAACACGGTCAGTGGTATCCAAAATGGCGGAATTTTGTGACTGGATGCATCAAATAACAAGACCAGATCTTTATCTTTATAATAACCACCGACCAGCGCAAAATATGAACCAGAGCATTGGAACAGATCGTTGGAAGAGTAATAACAAGAACAAATGCGACTGTCTGTCTGGCATGAAAGCTTGATATCCCTCCTAAAAAAAGGATAAAAACTGGATTTTAGAATTCTAGCAGTGAACTTTCTTGAGGGTTAATGAGGGTTTTGAATAGAAAACTATTTTCTATTAGCTTGTATAAAAGCATATAATACGAGGATTTTTCATATGCGAGTTGCGAGTTACGAGTTACGAGTTACAATTTGCGTTTAGAACCACGAGTTGCGAGTTACTTTTGCGAGTTACGAGTTTCGAGCATTTTAGCAAAATAGAATCGCGAGCTTGCGAGTTGCGAGTTGCATTTTAACACACAAAATTCGCGAGTTGCAAATTAAAAGAGCGAGTTGAAATTTCAAAGTGCGAGTTGCAAATTAAAAGTGAGAGTTGCAAATTAAAAGTGTGCATAAGCTTTTAAGTTGTTTTTGTTGTCAAAGCAACATACTATCAGGTTCCATTACTTCATGAAGGTTATTTTAGTTGTTCTATACAACACTTTTTTTATCAAAACAAATAAATAAGTTGTTTTTATATATATAAAATTGGTTTAGATATAATTATCTGTTTTAATCAGAGTTTGATACTGATAGTTTTTTAGAGTTTAGACAACAAAAACAACTTAAAAGCTTTAGTTTCTAAGGTGCTGAAACGGCTAAAATGGACTTGTGCTCTCTGTTTGTTGTCTTCTCAGTATATCGAAAAAGTTAATTGTTCACCCAGGGTTTTCGATTATATTTGAAAAGCTTTTAATTTGCCAAAAAGTGGAGGGGCCAAGGTTCCCTTCCCTTTTATCTCACTTGTTGCTTTTGAAAGTGGTTTGTTTACATCTGGTAGCAATAGCTGACCTTATTTACATCAACTTTGAAGGAAG